>PVJD01003832.1:0-152610 GCA_004026545.1 Mormoops blainvillei | reverse complement strand
GGAAATAAAGAACAGACTGACAGAAACCAGAGGGGAGGAGGAGGGGGGATAATGAGGGTGGGGGGAAAAGAGGGAAGGGTCATCCAGGAACATGTTTAAAGGCCCCTGGATAAAGTCAAAGTGCAGAAGGATTGAGGGCGGGAGGTGGGGGTGGTGGGGCAGGGGAGAGTGGTGGGGAAAATAGAGAACTGTACTAGAAGAGCAAATAAATAAATAAATAAACTAAAAGACAACAACAACAAAAAAGAAATAACAAACCCATCGCGGCTGAGTGACTGCTACAGCCCGTTCCTAGTGTCATCCTACTTGTGAATTGAAGCCCAGGGTTCTCTCTTCCCCTCCCCACGGTGTTCTTTTTTCCTGGAAAGGGCTGCGTTTAGTGTTCACGTTCGCTCCCGCTTTACTGCAAGGGCTCCAGGCTTCCAGTACAAGAATCAGGCAGGGGAGGGTGGGGTCGGGACATGTGCCCACCCCGTTCCTCCTGTGACACACATTTAACCAGGGAAGTCACTACCAGGTCACAGTAGAAACTCCAGGAGAGAGGAGAGCCAATATCCTTGGCCCTAGCGCTGAGGTCGCCCCTGAGTTGACCTGCATTGCTGTGGGGGGAGAGGGGGCTGACACAGGAACTCAGGTTGGCATCTGGCATCAATTTGAGGCCAAAGGGGAGAAAAGGAAACTGGTTCCTGCTGTAATAACATTGCCGGTCCTACAGAGCTCAGGGAGGCCAGGGTGTGCGACAAAGTCAGGTGCCCAGTTGGTACCCAGGCCAGCTCCCCAAGCCCTCCACGGTCCCCCAGGGTGGGCCAACCCCCCTCATCCATGAGGTCCAGGGTCTGTGGCAAAGGCCAGGCTATTGACTGCCCATGAATGGGGAGGGGAAGGTGGTGGCCTGGGAGCAGGAGATAAAGCCAAGAGCGCGGAGGCCCACCTTTTCCTGCCTCACACTGAGATCTCATCTTCCCCTCACCGTGAAGGAGAACTCTGTGTAGGGCTGCCTGGGGAGGGTGGCCCAGGCCCTGTCCTGTCACCGGAAGGCGTGGCCGCGTTCCTCCAGGACGCTGGAGGTACAGCTGGACAGGGAGCTGCTGTCCATGAGGTGCGGCCTCCTCCCCCTCATCCCGCGGAACCTGGGGTGGCCGGGGTTAGTCCAAGCCAGCCTTGCTTCCCGACCCAGAAGGGGAAGCCTTGGGGAGACTGCATGGATTGTTGTCGCCGTGGTAACAGCCACTCTCTTCCTCTGGTTCTCACTCCTTGTCCATGATGCTCCGGACGTTGCTCGTCATGGAGGGCCCCAGGTCAACGTGAAAGGACACGATGGACTTCGCGTGCTTTAGCCCGAAGCTGGCCGTGGACATGACGGGCACGTCTATCCGTCAGGTCCCGAAGGCCTTCTTGTTATTGCGGGGGTTCGGGGAATGGGGGCCGGTGGCCCGTTTCCCCCGGGGCACCTTCTCCACATGGACCGCCTCCTGGTCACCTTTCCCGGCATTCACCTTCTTCACGGGGCTGGACCACAGGCTCTTGGGCAGCTTGCTGGAGCCCTTCTCTGCGGCCTCCTTCTCGTTCAGCTGGGGCAGGGACGTGACCTTCTTGACAAACATGGCTGAGTCTCGCAGCGAGCCCAGCATGTCGCTGTGCTCCCGGTTCCCCCTGGTCACCAAGTGCAACCACTTGCTGCCCCGCAACTTCCGGGACTGGAGGTTGCGTTTGGACCATGAGGAGGGCGCGTGTTCATCCAGGGACTCACCGTCCAACTCGCCAGCCTTGTTGTTGAGGAAGGAGGTGTCTCCATAGGCTTCCCCTGCCTGGCCCAAGTGCATGGTGTGGCGGAAGTCGCCCAGCGGGGCACCGATCACTCGGGATTCACGACGGAGTGGCGCTTGGAGTGCATCGAGCTGGGCACCAGCTGCTCGAGGATGGGTATCTTGCCCAAGGGGAAGGGAGGCAGGGCCTCCCAAGGAGGCAGGCAGGTCAGGAGTCAGATATGAAGTCTGACCAGTGGAGGGAGCGATAAGGTGGAGCTTAGAGAGCTGGGTCCCCAGAGATGTGGGCGCCTGGCGCTCACCGCTGCTCTCTCCGCTGGGTGGGTTATGCACGGCGCTGGGGCAGGCAGCCCATGTCAGCGTCGGCGTTGGTTTCCCTCTCTCTCCCTATATGTATTTAATAAATATTTGTTTAATATATTGCTCTCAGCAGGTAGGAACAAAATTCCATAATTTACTTGCAGCATCGTGTCTGTATGGTATAACATTGGTATAACATATGCAATGGCAGAGAAGATATTTTTATAAAAGGTGTTCTGATCTCAAAACATGTGACTTGGCTAAAGAACTCAAGACAAAGTTTGTTGCTTTCAGCAGGAATATATTCCTCCTTTTATAGGACCTGTGTGAGTGGAAGGGATTTTTTTTTTTTTTGTAACTATTTGCTCTCACCTTCTTTCACAGTTTCCTCATGTGGTGAGTTCAGTATTTCTCTTCTCCTATCTTGGTTTCCCCCCAGGGCAAAAGCACAGGCCAACAATGCCTTGGTGTAGCTATGACTCCGAGAGCCCCCTCCTTTGCTGTGTTCCAGGCAGACTCCAGGCAGAGTAGGGCCTTTTGAACAACAGGGTGCTGTGGAGACAATGAGGTGGCAGTATGAAACTAGGGTAAGTAGAGGATGGAGCAAGCAAACATCCTCTCTATTTAAGTTGAAACATTTTGAATCTCTTAACTTTATAGTTAGTTCACAAAAAACAAGGCTATAGAGGACCTGTGTTTTTAGAATTAGTTTCAGTACATAGTCCAAGGGCATTATGGGGCAAGTATAAATTCCCCTTTGTGGACTGACTGAAGAGCTCATCTAGCTGAGAAATTCCTCATCTTTGAGCAAAAAAGACTTGGCTTTTATTCGAATGGCATTCCAAACATCAGGTCTGTCGTTTTCAGGGTAGTACGAGATTGAGACGGGTGTTACAGTGGCTGGTAGAGCACTTTCCAGAAGAGCAACAGTGACGTAGACAGAGAGGATCACTTTGTCTTCTACTCCTCCCTGAAAAGAGAGAGAGAATTTTGATTAATTGAACTTGATTAATTCTACTTCTGAATTTTAGTATATTCTTTCCTTTTTTTTATGTAAATTATCCTTAGTATCTTCTCTATCAGATAAAGTAATGCTCTCATGCAAAGCTCCATTTCTTTCTCTTTATACTTTTCTTCAGGTTTAATAATTCTTCCCGGATGCCCTCTCATATTACCTTGGACATCATCTTTGCAATTTCTCTGTGCCTCCTTTCTCCCCTCGCTCTTGGAGAAGTGTTAATAGTGATTATCATGAGGTTTAGGATAAGTATTCACAACTCTTTACCTTAATGGCATTCTTGAACAGTGGCCCAGAACTTCCGAAACAGCCATTGTCCTCCTGCCTTTGGGAGATCCAAGTGAGGGCTTGGGTAGTGTATGCTTCTTTGCTGAAGATGTAAGTTTGAGCTCTGTCAAAAGTCTGCTGTACAAAAGCTGTGAGCCTAAAGGGTGAAGAAGAGTGGGATGCTAAGACCATATTTTTTTTCATACAGCAACTTAATGTTCTGTTTTGCACACATAGACACCCTCTCCTCTCAACTCACTCTCATGAGAATCAAAGAGTTATTACTGAAAGTTTGGAAACTTTTTCTGCTAACCTGGCAGTATCTCTATCATCTCTATCTCTATCTCTATCTCTATCTCTATCTCTATCTCTATCTCTATCTCTATCTCTATCATCTCTATCTCTATCATCTCTATCTCTATCTCTATCTATCTCATCTATATCTATAATCTATCTATATCTATCTATATCATCTATTTATGTCCATCTATATCTGTATATAGTTTTGTTGCAGCATGTTGTTAAATGCACTACCAAGCATTCTTGCTTCGGAAGCATTTCTGCATCGCTTTAGAGATTTAGGTTTCTCCTAGTTGCCTTGGGTGGCTAAGATATTTGCTCTCACATTCTGGACTTTCTGCATTTATTTCTTTCCACTGATGTCTTACTTTGTATTCTGCAGCTAACATTCTATTGGACTGACTTCTTCTAATGTTCTGCTTCAGTAAATATTTTCCTCTACATCATCCTGCCTCTCCACTGCTTTTCGGGTCCTTGATTTCCTCTTGTTTTCTTGTGTGGTCAAACTTAGTCAAGATAGATAGATGGATAGATAGATAGGTAGATAGATAGATAGAAGAATAGATGGATAAATAGATGGATAGATGAATGGATGGGTATATAGACAGATGAAAGGACAGATAGAAAAATAGATAAATGGAAGGATAGACAGTTAGATGATAGATACATAGAGACAGGGTGTCATCTAGTAGAAGGTGGTAAAGTATGCACTGTGAGCAATGGCTGCCATTTTTCTAGCCTGTTTTTAGCATCTTTCAGCACTGATCAACAACTTATGAGGGCAAAGCCCAAACTTGTAATGGTCCTTTAGCAACAGGAGAAAGAAGAGAGACTTGGTGTGTTAGATATAAAAATAATCGACTTCAAAGTCTTCTCAGATTTGCCATTACTAGTTGTTTATACTAGAGACATTTATTCATCCAAAATGAATATCATTTCCCCCTCTGTAAAATGAAACTAATAGCTCTCACATCACTGGATTGTTGTAAAAATTAAATAGGCTAATATACAGAGCTGGGTAAAAGTAGGTTTATAGCAGTGAGTATACACATTTATTCTTTTATTATTATTTATTAATTATTGCATTATTTTCCATATGAATGACTGTAAGTCTACTTCCCTCACCCCCCACCTTCTATGTACATGCTTTGAACTCATAGTTGAAACTCAGAATGATTTTCTTTTCTTACCAAGTGTTGCCCTGGTCCCTGCCATATTTCTCCCCAAAGATGCTATAGGAACCACCTTGATGTTTGTAGTTCAGCTGTCTCTGGTAACCTGGAATAAAAGGTTCAAATAATTTAAGAAGTGTTATAGAAAGGCAGGATATCTGTAGGTGTAAGCTGATGTATTCAGATGCCACTAACATTTGACAGTTTCATGTGTAGGATTTATCCTAGTTTTATGACCATTATGGATATGTCAGAATGCAACATCCTATTAGATGGTGGGAAACTTTTAATTTCTGTAAAAATCACCATATTAGTTTACTCTCTGGTGATATAATGCAAGCTTAGTGGGAAGAACTCATTAGAGTAACACAGTAAACTTCATTGTCTCACTTATCACTGATGAGATAGCCAATGGCTTTAGACTTGATCTCTGAAGTTAATTGTTGGATTTCATTCAGATAGTTCAAGACATAGCTGTTAAGAGCAAAAAGGACCATGTTTTCTTCTCCACATCCATAAGGCATCTGGAGGAGATTCTGTATATTTTGCATAGTAGAACCTAGTAGAACCTGGGGAATGTGAGATTAAATGTCAGAGTAATTTAAACTCATATGTAGCCAACATTATTAAAGACAAGGAATTTTTATATTGAAAGTCATGTACTCTATCATTTAGACAAAGAAAAATTTATATTTAGAGAGAGTGAGCCTTCCAGGATCCTATATAAATAGACACGATCAATAAGTTGATATTTAGAATACAAATATATAAGTAAGATGTATGGTGGCAACTCTTTTGTCCCAAGTTTCCCAGATGCAAGATAACTCATCCAAAACTGAGAAAGAGGCTTTGGCATATTCTTTGACAATATTTTGTGTGAGCTTCGGGGATAATTGCTCAGATATTTCAGTACCTTTGGAAACAGACAATTCATATCAAAAGATGACATCTGTTATAGCAATATAATACATATAGCAAGTGGTTAGGAATGGGATTTTGGAGCTGCATGGCCTCAGTATGATACTGGCCCTGCTGCCTACTGGCCACGGACCTTGGACAAGTTACTTAACTTCTTCCTAGTCTAACTTGCTCATGTGGTGATTCAGTGAATAATGCATATATATACACACATACACACACACACACACACACACACACACACACACACACATGCAATTTCTTTTGTGTCCTCTTAGTATAAAGGGATGATGGAAACGATTTCCTCATTTGTGAGCTTTCACTGAGATGTAAGGGTGAGTGTATAGGGAAGGAAGTGGGCAGACTGATTGGGAGGTACTCACCATCTTGTGGCTCTACGGCAGTGTGTGTGTTCCTGATCTGATGATGCCTCCCTTGGCCGTGATCTGAAATGAAAAATCAGCAAAAACAAAACAAAACAAAACAAAAAAAAGCCCCACAAAAAAACTCAAAACAAAAAACCTTTTCTTGAGCCTGATACGGTTTTCAACCTTATTCCCCACACAAACTACTTCTGATTTTTGAGTCTCTGCTGGAGAGAATCAACTCCATGAAAATAAAAGAATCAAGGGAAAGATGGATGAGAAAGCAAGATGGTAGTGCATGAGTAATTTTTTCATTATTGGTCCCATTCACCACTTTTGTCTACTGATAAACTCCAATATATTCTGTGGCTTTAATCTTACCAGGAAATAGAAAATGAGCTCCTTCGGTTCCCCAATGGCTGGCCCCTTGAGTACAGAGTGTGCCTTCATAATCTGTGTTTGGTCACAGGGCAAGGTACTAGCCACCAGCTCCACCTGAACATAACTTCCACTTAAGGAATAAACTTGACTCTCTAGGTGGAAAGCTGCCTGGTGTTCTTCTTGGAGCCATGCAAAGCTAAAACACATGTTAAGTTTCTTACGGTAGGCCTGATTAAAGACAGAAGGACATAGAATTAATGTTGTCTTGAAGTTCTTCACGTTACCCTCCCACCAAAAGGAAAAGTTAAAATTTTGTGTCTTCTGCTCTAAAATATACTGTGCATCCCCCTCGATCATGTTGACCACCAACCAAACAAAACACGTTGTCCACCTCCAAATTTACACAGATTAAAAAGTTATCTACAAATCTATCTCCTTTGCCCTGATTCCTCCAGCTCATCACTCATTTGACTCTTCTGCAGCTCAGAGCTAGAGGGAAAATAATGTCCCAATTAGAATGATAAAATCTTCAGATAAGAGTCCCCTTGAAGTTGGTTTAATTAAAATCACATTATATACAAATAAAATATCTTATTACATTGTGTGTCTCAAAATTGTTTATAAATAATCCTTAACAAACTAGCATCTATGACTTATCATTATTGTGACTTTCCATTTTTAAGGTCTGTGTAGTTTATGGACCTATAAATCTTGCAGATATTGCTTAGCAGATGTTTCCATTTATTTTCCCTATAGCAGAGGCACCTTAGAGCTTTTCTGGGTGCACTTATACTTTTCCTGAATTTTTTATGTATATTTTGTTGACCCTCCTATTTGCTCACATAATAAAGTTCCTATTTTTGAAATTATTGCACTTAAATAAGTCAGACTAATAATTTACAGTTCTGTTAACTTCATAGAAAATTTTCAAGTAAAGGGACACTTTGTTCAGCTTTTCAATCATAGGGAAGAACAGGTATCTATTACACAGAAAACATTAAACATTATTACATATTTTTAAATTGCATGTGAACCTTGGAAAATGCAAACAAATTATATGCCATTTATCTAAGCTAGAATCAATAAATCATAGTATTTTACTATTTTTTGGCTTGAAATTAAAATCATGAAAGCTTTTTAGCTATATAAATCTTTTTACCATATTCATTAGGCAATATACAAGTGTGCATGTGTGGGGGGGTTCTAATCATTTTAAAAATATCTAAGTAGACATGGAAAAGCAACATAAACAAATTTCATGGGTTACCCATTGAAGAGCTGATATTGTTTAGGAAAAAATCCAATAATATTTTTGGGATTATACATAAAATTTTAAAAATAGTTCTAATCAAATTATCAGGCACTTCTATAGTATGTTTTCTAACGCCTTTATCATTTTCAATGAAATTTTTCCCAATTTTATCCCTGAGTTGGATAACTTCTTATCTTTGTGCTTCTTCCTTTTTGAATGCAGGACTGTTAAGATTTCTCTTTGTCCTTATGTTTTGCTTTTCTTTCATGCTTACCGTAACATAAAGTTTGTTTGTCAATATGTTGGTAGTATTGATTGAAAACTGTGCAAGACCCTGTTCATTGGTAGTTACATTCGAAAGATAATTGGCTTCATTTGAAGAGATGAAGATGAGTTTATTGGGGATGGGCACATTATTTCCATCCACCAGAAGCACCTAAAGGAGAAAAATACTTGCTAAGTTATATGGATAATGCTGAGAGAGGGTAGAACTCATGGGAACAGACTGCTTTGCTGTAAAGTTTAACACAAAAACCAAAGAACAAGAATCAACTTTTCCATATTGATCGCAAAACTGTTTCTTTCCATTTGGACCCTCATGTCTTTCCATCTCCTTTTTATAATTTGGATTCTCACTTTATTTTTATTTTCTGAAACAAATCCACACAAAAATGTTTCTTTTGAGAAAAATTAAATAGCTATAAAACAAGTAAAAATGGTTAATATGAATAGATATGAGTGTAGATATTAATATAAGATATAGGGGAACTGTATCAGTAAGGGCAGCCATCAATGGAACCCAAACCCTCATATAGCTCATTTGGAACTCTACTTACTAAATCATACTCCTTTTAACTGAGAATGTATATTCTGAAGGAATGAAGAGAAAAGTCTCTGAAAAAGTATGGGAGAATATAGAAGCTGAGTATCATAAGGTGGGCAACCTCACAGAGGTACTGTATATTTGCTTGGAGTACCTTGAACCATTTACACATTCCAAGGATGAAGACACCTAACGTCCCTCTACCAGAGAAAAATTCTGCTACATGCATTCGTATAAGGTGTTTCTAGGCATTGTCCAACTCTGACCTGACAGAGATGGTTATATAACAAAGCTGGAAAACTGCTCTAAATGGTACAATTTCTGTGGCTAATACAACAATTATTATTTTTTTAGGAATTAAATTGAACTTTAGCAAGTACAAAAAATATTTCCTGCTCAGGTGAAAAAAGTTCATGGTTTGTTCTTTGATAGCTAAACACTCATTCACTTAGGTTCTTTCTGAAATCCTCATGAACACTCTGAAGTCATTTTTGGGACTGAACATTAAGTCTCCATCATCATGACTCAATACAGTGTATGAAACAGGGACAGGTAGCTAGTACTCACAGTGAAGGAGATGCAGTGGAATAGGTCCTTCTCCGCCACCAGGTCAGTGAAGAGGCTCCTGTTCTCCCTGAGAGACTCCAAGGAAGCACTTACAGTCACTGTCTCATTCAGGTGGCTCAGGAGGAGGCAGCCCTTCTCAGGGGTCCCAGTGTGGATGGAGCAGGCAGGCGACCAGCGCTACGCACTGCCTGGGAAGGGAAGGGGGCTAAATCAGAGGAAAACAGAAGACAGCAAACAGTTTCAACCGTAATTGTGTTTTCCATGATATATATTTATTGCTACCATCAGTTCTGTACTATTACCTCCACCTTGTTGGCATAAGAATGATCCTTTTTAGTCATTAATAGTGCCTCAACCACACAGTCTACTGGAAGCTGATGTCCAAGAGGTTTCGATTTCATAGGCTTTTGTTTTTTGAAAGAGTCTTAATATCTAAATTCTTGAATATGTACTCATAAAAGTACACATATATAATAAATTAAGGGTGATTACTCACTTTATAAAACAATTTACATTAAAATCTAAGTAAACATCACTTGTGCACAAACACCGTGACTGGAATTATATAAATTCAACTGAAAATCTTCAGTGAACATATATCCATTGTGTAAAGTAATACATATGTATATTGCAAAATAATTTTTTTAATGCAGAAAAAAGAACATATATGCTGTTTTTTTTAGTTTCTTCAGCTATAGCCTACCCAAAAAATCAATAGTTTTTTTTTAGCAACAAGTTTTAATTTAATACATACACATCACACAAGTACACAGAGCATTTGATTCCCACTCTCCTTCATTCTCATTCTCTTGAGGTAATCAATCTGAATATCTTAGTATTAATATTTCTATGTTTATAAATATATGCTTGTGTCAAGGCTTTATCAATGGATAAATTCTTTTATTAAAAAACAAGTTCTTGTAATATACATTGTTTTGCAAGATCTTTCTCACTTAAATTCTTGAATGTATTTAATTATTCAGATGTATGAGGAATTTTTTGTGTGAGCTTTGCTTTTGTCTTGACTTCACTGGCATTTCGTTTTTCTATGATATGCTCATATTTTCCTGTCACAGTTTGATCCATTCTATAGGAAATATTTTAAGTGACACCTTTCTTGCAGCATTCAGCTCAATATAATTTCTCCATACTTGGAACCCCCATGAGCTGAAAGAGAATCTGTGTTTCCTAAGTATCTGCTACTTGATAAGAATAGTGTTAACCAGTCTCTGTATTAAACCATTTAATTCTCTCAACAATCCTGTAAGGTACATACAATGTATCCTCATGTTCATGAGGGCTAAAACATGTGATCCTCATTAATTCCCACATTTGAATATCTATAACAGAGAGATAAAATCTCTGCCCCCTCACTAATCAGTATATTACACATAAAATGTGAATCCTCAAAACTTTACTGATTTAGTGCCTGTAGGTGTAAGCCATTTATTTACAGAGTATCTTTGCAATTAAGAGAACTATTTTTATATGATTTTATTATCATTTCCTTCTATCACTGACATGAAACCCAATCTTATTACTTTACAAAATTAATAGGTGTGAAACTAGGAGTAGAGAAAACAAAGGCAATTTTGTTGTTGAATCTGGAAGTCAAGTGCAATCCCCACACAGTCTGCTCTGGTCCAGCAGTCTTCCTGTGTATGTTTTAAATTTTTCCTTGGCAAAATTATATACCATGAATCTTTAAAGCCACTCTTAAGTCTTTAAAACCTCAGATTGTTTATTGCATCAATGCTAATGTTTTGTTCTGAAACAGAGAGGTTCAGAGCAGTTAAATAAACTACCCATGGTCATTCCAGCAGTACCTCTCATCTAATCCCTTTCTTGCATTTGAATATTTCTGATCTACTGAACATCTGCTCTTTCAAAGATCTGATAAATAACAAATTTTTTAATTTTCCCAACAACAACAACCTTCTACAAGGCTCACTGAAAACAAGCACATGGGAGCAGGCAGCTCCAGTGTCCATTCCTATACTCTTTCTCCTATTCTGAATTCTGTCCTAAGCTCTTTCTATCCAACTCAGGAAAATCAAACTAGGGGCAAACTTCCAGGATGATGACTTTGAGATATTTCTCTGCAAATTTTTCTATTTCCCTCAAACTCCTAGTTAAACTCATCATTTGTTAGTAACTCCAGATCATGTTTAGGAAATAGAAGATTACAAATTTTTATCTGAGTGACCCATACGTTGGACTATTGCCTTATCTCCTTCACCTTCCCAAATTGAATTGTAATATTATTCTCTGGACTCTGTGTACATAAGACACTTATAGACTAAAGTTATGGCTACCTTAACTCTTCATTTCCAAAGGCTTTATTTTCTCGACATATTTTAAAATCACTTTATTGAGGTATGATTGACATACAAAAAGCTGAACATAGTGTGTACTACTTGACTAACATGTAGTTAAGTATATATCTGTGAAATCATCAGTATAATCTTTGCTATAAACATAACCATCGTTTCCAAAACTCCCCTTCTTCTATTATTATTATTATTGTAATGAGAATACAACATAAAATGTATCCTCTTAGCAATTTTTAAGTATGCAGTATAGTATTAATTATAGACTCTATAAAATAATAGTTATCTTTTAACCTCCTCATCCACTTTCCCTCCTTATTTCTTTGATGTTAATAGGAAAGAAATCATTAGTATAATTTTATTCCATATACTACTTTTATTTTTATTAGCCTAATGGAGATCACAATTTAAAAAATTTGTTTCCCATATATTTGATATTTCAAATAACTACTTTGCAAAGTTTTGGTTAGTATTCATTTTACAAATATTGAAATTGAGGCTTATCAAGGTTGAGTAATTTGCTCAAGATTTCACTTGTCACTGAGCAAATAAAATCTTTTATTATTTAATCACAGATGTTTGAATTTTAACTATTTTTCCTTTGTGGGAGTGATTAAATTTTGCAAATATTAAGCTGATTACTTTTAATTTTCTTTTTTCATCATGTTTTTCTGTAACCTCTGTCTCTCTGAAGCTTACCGATGCAACACAGGGGGAACTGGGTCTCTCGGCAAGAACCCTCATTTATCACATCAAGGGCTACTGCTGGAGGGTTAAGGTAAAGTTTTCTGCATACTGACAACTAGGTCATGAGGTTTGTTGTTCTTTGTTGAATGGTGGGAAAGATGTAAAGTAATGGTTTTCAATGGGTAGAATAGTTCTCTGTTGTGTTGGACTGAAAACACAGACTGCTTAACATTCTGACCCACTCAAAATACCACGTGCTTCTCCTATTGAGCCTGCACTCAGAAAACTGAACAGCCCCTACATATTTCCAAATGCTCTGTGAGTGGAATGCAACAGATGATGCATACCACCCAGAGTTGTAGATGAGGTAGAAGAATTATGAAAGAGGAATGTGGTCCTACTGGTTACTGGGAAATTGTGCATTGACTAAGCCTGAAGAATGAAGGAACTTCAGTTGGTCAGAGCTCTGATTTCTGCTTCCTGTACTTTGGCCTAGAGAGGGTCAACTGTGTTAAGTGGGTAAAAGTAGCACACTGAGCAGACGGTCTCTTTACCCCTCTCCCCATATGGTACTCTGGAGGCTACCTGGTATCAGCCTGGGATGTAGTTATACCAGGGTCATCGAGGAGTACAGTGTGGGTAGGCAAGGGAGAGTTAGAAGTTTAACCTTTCCAGGTTACTTTAGTGCCTACATGTTACTGTAGGATCCAAGAATTGCACAGCTCTCCAGAAGGAATGTAAGTGCAGCTGGGTTGAGGCCAGAGGCCTCACATGGCTGACTGGCAAAGATGATCCTGTGGCATAGGTTGTGTTGGGACAATGGCCATGGAACTGGAGGCAGAGTTATGTAGAGAGTTGAGAGTTTTATGTGACAAGAAAGAGTGAATGCAAGTCAAAGTCAGCTAAAGAGAACTTCTGGGACTCCTTGGCAAGGGGACCAAACAGAGAAACTAGGTGGTTAAAGACACAAATGATGAATGTTGGCAGGTAAGGAGAAACCAGATTGACAGTGGCTAAGGATGACAGAGAACTCTGGGACATAGGGCCCTGACCCTCCTTCTCCTCCAGGAATTAATGAAGATCACATTCTTCTAGATACTACCTTGGAGAGAAATTGGGGAGAAGTGGAAGAGAAGTCTTACAGTTTTTGGATTTCACGAACTTTATAGCTAAATAAGGTTAAAATTACTTTTGCCTGCATTGACTATTTACTGAGGGCTCTTGATGAAGACTCAATAAGTTATTGAAAAATGAAGGAGCTGTATTTTCTCTATGCATGCGATCTGCAATATGGGTTAATTATCACCCCACGATACACTTTAAATATTTTTGTAGTCAGTGCTTTCTATCCAAAAAAATGGGCCTGTGAATTTGGAGTCCAAGGTTTCACTTTACAATGAAAACGTGCTTCTTAGTGTTGACTTACTGTGTCAATGCCTATTATTTTAAGAGCACAGAATAAATAAAAGGAAAAAGGTGTTAACCATTCATAATTAATTTCTTATGATTAGAAATTATCTGAAGGAATGAAAAGGTAGCATTTAATAGGAAAAACAAAGAAAAGATATAAAGGAGAAATTAAAATAAAGAACAGACTCTTGAGGAAAGGACTTTGAGTGAGACTTTCGGTTTTGCAGAATTTGAGGACTGTTGTTCTTGCCTTCAGCCAGATCTCTGGTATCTCCCAAATTTACCAGGCTTTATGTGGCTGCTACTTGCAAATGAGCCCCGCCCTTAGGTTTCCAAATAAACTCAGAGCTGGACACAGATTCCCTGAAAGGGTAGCTGCTCGCAGCAATTACCTCAGTACCCTGAAGGCTGCGTATTCATTTTCCAAGGGAAGAAAAGAGTAGTTTTGTTTTAAAATTCCTGGTTCTGTCATAGTGTGAAATAGAACAGGGAAAGAAAAAACCTGAATGGTGAAGAATAAGACCTGCAGGGAATGAATTTTTTCCTTTATTTACAACATTGAATCTGGAAAAAAAATACAACTTTTTCCATAGCTGGCACATTTTTAGCAATTTTCAATTTAAATATAATTCACATAACATAAAAGTCACCATTTTAAAGTGTACAATTAGGTTATTTTTAGTATATTCATGGTGTTATACAACCATCATCACTATCTAATTACTGAACATTTCGTTACTTCCAAAACAAATGTACTTGTTCCTGGTTCCTTCCTCTCTCAGTCGCTGACAACCAGTAATCTCTTTTCTGTCTCTATGAATTTGTCTCTCTGCATATATTTCATATAAATAAATGGAATAATGCCACATATGGCCTTTTGTGTCTGGTTTCTTTCATTTAGCATTATATTTTCAAGGTTCACTCATGTTGTGGCATGTATCAGTACTTTATATGGATGACAATCATTTCATTGTATGACTGTACCACATTTTGTCTATTTACCAATTGATAAAACATTTGGGTTGTTTCTAATTTTTGGCTATAAAAATAATTCTGCTATGAACAGTTGAGTAAAATTTTTTGTTTGAATGTATGTTTTCAATTCTCTTGGGTATATAAATAGGAGTAGAATTGCTAGGTCATATGGGAACTCCTGTTTAAAATTTTGAGGAACTGCTAAACTGTTTTCTACGGAAGCTACAGATTTTTACATTGCCACCTGTGATGTATGAGGTTTCTGTTTTTTCCACATTTTTGTCAACACCTGCCATTCTCCATTACTTTGTTTCGTTATACCAAGGCTAGTAGGAATGAAGTGGTTTCTCATTGTGGTTTTGACTTTGCATTTCCTTCATTAATGAGGTTGAGCATATTTTTATGAGCTATATCTTCTTTAGAGAGATTTCTGTTCAGTTCCTTCACTGTATTTTAATTCAGTTGTTTTCTTACTGTTGAGTGGTAAGAGCTTTTTTTATGTTCTGGGTCCTAGATACGTATTAGATAAGTGGTTTGTAAATATTCTCTCATTTGTGTTTTATCTTTCCCTATTGGCACAAGGGAAGAAAAGTAAGAAATAATTCTCTATTGTTAGTGTTCTTTGATGCACATTTTTAATTTTGATAAAGTAAAATTTTTCAATTTTTTTCTTTGGTTGTTTGTGTTTTTGTGTTATATTTAAGAAATTATTGCCTAAAATCACACAGATTTACACTTATGTTTCCTCCTAAGAGTTTTATCATTTTAGCTCTTAAATTTAACTCTAGGACTATTGGAAGTAATTTTTATATATTGTTTAAGTAAGGGGCCCAACTTCCTTCTTTTGTATGTGGATATCCAGTTGTCCTAGAACCATTTGTTGAAAAGACTATTCTTTCCTCATTGAACATTCTTGGTTCCCTTGTTGAAAATTAGTTGCTTACAGGTTTATGGTTTTACTTATGAACCCTCAATTCTATTCTGTTGATCTATACATCTACCCTTTTCCAGTGCCACACTGTCTTGATTACCATAGTTTTATAGGAAGTTTTGAGATAAGGAAGTGTGAATCTTCTTTCTTTGTCCTTCTTTTTCAATATTGTTTTGGCCATTCTGTGGTCCTTGCACCTCCAAATGAATTTTAAGGTGAGCTTCTCTACTTTTGAAAGAAAAGCTGAAATAACAGGTTAAAAAGGTTTTTAAAAGTCTAAACCATGTTTCTATATTAAAGCTTCTGGACAGAAGTTAATTGTGTGATTTTAGTAGATAGAGGCTCAATACTTAAGGCTCAAGATTCGCAGACAAACTCAAGGAAGCTACATTGCTAATTAACCCTCCTATGCACCTATGGAAACAATTAGTCCAAAACTAATTAGACAACTACTTTCTCTTTTTTGAAATCAAGAATGATTTTTGGAGAGGAGACTGTCAGAAAAGTTATCAGAAGCTCAGGAATAACGCGAAATGAGACGTAGCACATCCTATTAGCACAACTCTGGGGCAAGGGCCACTTAAGGGTTATCCAAAGAATGCACTTAGTTCCTTTTATTTCTTTCTACAAATGAAAGTCTCCAGGCTTAATGAAGTTACTTGTTGACTTTTATAAGATCCATGTGCAAATGATTTCTGTCCAGGGGAACACATAACCCCAAAGATTTTATGGTACATTTTACATTATTCGTTTTTTTACTGAAACCATTATTCTTATCCTAACAGATTTTTTGTTAAAGAGTTGGTATATTTTCTAGCAATTGAATGCTCTTTAAAATAGTTATAATATCTAATTACTTCATTAATTAATCAGTTAAATAAAGAAATCTTTAAAATTTGTTCAATTTAAATTTGCCTAGGAATATAAATTTCATACATACATACATATACATGGTCCTGCAGAAGTAAGACCTGTTTGAGTGTGGTTGGTAGGGTAATAACATGGGTGTAATAATTTATAGGTTTAATTTGAACATTTCACCTAAAATGTCATTTGGTGTACTTGAGTGTGATATTGTTAATGTTACAGAATTACATGCTTATTTTGTAATAAAAGATTTCATTATAAAAAGGGGCGTTACTTGTGATGAGCCCTGTATTTGTATGTATACACACACACACATATATATACACATATATGTATATATGAACCTAGCACAGTTAATAATATCTATGTAGATTTCTGGTATAAATTATAAGATATTTTATAAAAAGTGATCTTTTACACTGAACAATTTTTAAATTTAATTTTTATTGTATTTTTTATTGTTGTTCAATTATAGTTGTCCCTATTTTTTCTCCCATTACTCTCCCTTGCCCTACCCACCCCTACCTCCCACATTTAATCCTGCCTGCCCATCCTGTTGTCTCTGTCCATGGGTCCTTAATACATATTCCTTGATTGGCCCTTCCTCTTCTTTCCCCCATTATTCCCATTCCCTCCTCCCCTCTGGTCACTGTCAGTGTTTTTAATTTCCATATCTCTAGCTCTATTTTGTTCAATTGCTTGTTTTATTGATTAGGTTCCACTTATAGGTGAGACCATATGGTATTTGTCTTTCATGACCTAGTTTATTTCACTTAGCATAATACTTTCAGTTCCATCCATACCGTCACAAAGGGTATGAGCTCCCTCTTTCTTTCTGCTGCATAGTAGTCCATTGTGTAAATGCACCACAGGTTTTTGATCCACTCATTTACTGTTGGGCACTTAGGCTGTTTCTAGAATTTCACTACTGTAAATTGTGCTGCTATGAACACTGGGGTGCATAGGTTCTTTTGAATTGGTGTTTCAGGATTCTTTGGGTATAATCCCAGCAGTGGAATTGCTGGGTCAAAAGGCAGTTCCATTTTTAGTTTTTTGAGGAAATTCCTAACTGTTTCCCACAGTGGCTACATCAGTCTGCATTCCCACCAGCAGTGTACTAGGGTTCCCTTTTCTCCACATCCTAACCAGCACTTGTTGTTTGTTGATTTGTTTATGATAGCCATTCAGGCTGGTGTGAAGTGGTATCTCATTGTGGTTTTAATTTGCATCCTTCTGATGGCTAGTGATGCTGAGCTTCCTTCCATATGTCTCTGGGTCCTCTGTATGTCCTCCTTAGAGAAGCAACTGTTTAACTCCTTTGCCCATTTTTTAATAGGATTGTCTGTCTTCCTGGTGTAGAGTTGTATGAGCTCTTTATATATTTTGGAGATCAAACCCTTGTCTGAGGTATCATTTTCCCATAAGGTTGGTTCCCTTTTCATTTTGCTGATATGTTCTTTAGCTGTGCAAGACTTTTTAATTTGATGAAGCCCATTTGTTTATTCTTTCTTTTATATCCCTTGCTCTAGGGGACATATCGTTGAAAATATTGCTGTATGGAATATCTGAAATTTTCCTGCCTATGTTCTCCTCTAGGATTTTTATGGTATCATGACTAATATGTAAGTCTTTTACCCATCTTGAGTTTATTGTATTTTTTCCATTATCATTTAGTCCCCTTATACATCCTTACCCCCAACAGTCATCACTCCATCGACCATGTCCATGAGCCCTTTTTCCTTTTTGCTCAATCCCTTCATCTGCTAACTTCCACCACCCCACCTGTCATCCTGCTCTAAGAGTCTGTCCCCATTTTCTTTGTTACTTGAGTGTGTTCATTAGATTCCACATATGTGTGAAATCATCTGGTCTTTGTCTTTCTCTACCTGGCTTATTTCACTTAGCATAATGTCTCCAGGTCTATCTATTTTGTTACAAGGGGTAAAATGTTCTTTTTTACATCTGAGTAGTATTCCATGGTGTAAATGTCCCATAGTTGTTTTTTCCACTCTTCTACTGATGGACACTTGGGTTGCTTACAAAGCTTGGCAATTGTAAATAATACTACAGTGAACATAGGGGTGCTTATGTGCTTTTGAATTAGTGTTTTGGGTTTTTCATGATATATTCACAGAAGTGGGATTGTTAGGTCAAAAGGCAGATCCATTTTAATTTTTTGAGCTATCTCCATACTGTTTTCCACAGGCTGCATTCTTACCAACAGTGCAAAGAAGTTCCCTTTTCTTCACATCCCTGCCAGACTTGTTTGTTGATTTATTGATGATAGCCACTCTGACAGGTGTGAGGTTGTGGTTTAATTGGTCTCATTGTGGTTTTAATTTGCATTTCTCTGTGGATTAGTGACATTGGGCATCTTTTCCTATGTCTATTGGACATCTACATGTCTTCTTTGGAGAAGTATCTTTTCAAGTCCTTTGCCCATTTTTAATTGGGTTGTTTGTTTTTTAGGTGTTGTATTTTGTTAGCACTTTATAAATTTTGGATATTATCCCTTATCAGATGTGTCAGTGGATATTTTCTCCCATTCTGGGGGGTTGTCTTTTAATTTTGTTGATGATTTCTTTTGCTGTGCAAAAAATTTCATTTGATGTAGCTCATTTGTTTATTTTTTCTTTTGTTTCCCTTGCCTGGGGAGATATATCTGATAACAAATTTCTATGACCAGTGTCCAAGATTTTACTGCCTATATTTTCTTCTAGGATTTTAATGGTTTTAGGTCTAATATTTAAGTCTTTGATCCATTTTGATTTATTCTTGTGTGTAGTGTGAGAAGGTTGTCTAGTTTCATTTTTCTGCATGTATCTGTCCAGTTTTCCCAGCACCATTTATTGAGTAAACTATCTTTAACCCATTGTATGTGCTTGCTTCCTCTGTTGAATATTAAGTGACTATAAAGCTGTGGGTTTCTTTCTGGACTCTCTATTCTGTTCCATTGATCTATGTGTCTGTTTTTAACCAGTACCATGCTGTTTTGATTTCTATGACCTTATAATATAGTTTGATATTAGGTAGCATGATTTCTCCAACTTTGTTCTTCTTTCTCAGGATCACTGTTGCTATGTGGGGCCATAAGTGGTTCCACATGAATTTTTGAAATATTCATTCTAGTTCTGTGATATACATCATTGAAATCTTGATAAGAATTGCATTGAATCTATAGATTGCTTTGGTTAGTATGGATATTTTAATGATGCTAATTCTTCCTATCCATGAATATGGTATATGCTTCCATTTATTTGTATCTTCTTCAATTTCTTTCTTCAGTGTCTTATCGTTTTCCATATACAAGTCTTTTACATCCTTGGCTAGGTTTATTTCTAGGTATTTTATTCTTTTTGAAACATTGTGAATGGGGTTGTTTTCTTAATTTCCCTTTCTGTTAGTTCATTATTGGCATATAAAAATGCAACTGATTTCTGGATATTAATATTGTATCCTACTACTTTGCCGAATTCATTTATCAGTTTGAGTAGTTTCTTGGTGGAATCTTTGGGGTTCTCTATGTAAAGTATGAAGTCATCTGCAAATAAAGACAGTTTTAGTTCTTTCTTTCTAATTTGGATGCCTTTTATTTCTTCTTCTTGTCTGATTGCTGTGGCTAGGACTTCCAGCACTATGTTGAATAAGAGAGGTGAAAGCAGACATCCTTGTCTTTTTCCTGATCTTAAGGGGAACACTTGTAGTTTTTGTGCATTGAGTATGGTGCTGGCAGTGTGTTTGATAAATATGGCCTTTATAATGTTTAGGTATGTTCCTTCTAATCCCACTTTGCTGAGAGTTTTTATCATAAATGGATGCTAGATTTTATCAAATACCTTTTCTGTATTTCTTGGTATGATCATGTAGATTTTATCCTTTTTTTTTTGTTTATGTGGTAAATCATATCTATTGATTTGTGAATGTCATACCAAACTTGCATTCCCAGTATAAATCCCACTTGATCATGGTGTATAATCTTTTTGATGTATTGCTATATTCAGAGTGCTAATATATTGTTGAGAATTTTAGCATCTATGTTCATCAGGATATTGGCCTATAATTTTCTTTTTTTTTGTAGCATCTTTATCTGATTTTGGAATGAGGATATTCCTGGCCTCATAAAATGAGTTTGTCAGCCTTCTCTACTCTTGAATTTTATGAAATAGTTTGAAAAGGAGAGGTGTTATTTCTCCTCAGAATGTTTGGTAAAATTCACCTGTGAAGCCATCTGGTCCAGGGTTTTTGTTTGTAGGAGTTTTTTTTTATTACTGCTTCAATTTCAGTAGGTGTAATCTATCTATTCAGATTCTCTGATTCTTCCTGATTTAGTTTAGGAAGATTGTATGTTTCTAGGAATTTATCCATTTCATCCAGGTTGTCAGTTTTTTGACATATAGTTGTTTATAATATTTTCTCACAGTCTTTTGTATTTCTTTGGTGTTAGTTGTTATTTTGCCTCTTTCTCTTCTGATTATATTTATTTGGGTCCTCTCTCTTTTTCTCATGATGAGTCTGGTTAAAAGTTTGTCAATCTTTTTTATCTTTTCAAAGAGGCAGCTCTTGATTATTGGTCTTTTGTATCATCTTTAAGACTGTAATTTATTTCTGCTCTGATCTTTATTATTCTTTCCTTTTGCTCACTTTCAGCTTTGTTGTTGTTTTTCAAGTTCCATTAAGTGTAAAGTTAGGTTGTTTATTTGAACTATTTCTTGTTTTTTAGATAGGCCTGTAATGCTATGAATTTCCGTCTTAGGATTGTTTTACCAATGTGCCACAGATTTTGGATTGTTCTGTCCTCCTTTTCATTTGTGTCAAGGTGTCTTTTAATTTCTTTCTTGATATGGTTTTTTGACCCATTCATTATTTAATACATATTATTTAGCTTCAATGTCTTTGTGTGTTTTCCTATGTGCCTCTTGTTTTGATTTCTAGTTTCATCACATTGTGGTCAGAGAAGATGATATGATTTCAATCTTCTTAAATTTATTGAGACTTGATTTGTGTCCTAACATGTGGTCAATACTAGAAAGTGTTCCATGTGCACTTGAAAAGTATGTATATTCTGCTGCTTTGGGGTGAAATGCTCTGATGATGTCAATTAAATCCATTTAATCTCATGTTTTGTTTAAGGCTTCTGTCTCCTTGTTGATTTTCTGCCTGAAAGATCTGTCCATTGAAATAGTAGGGTGTTAAAATCCCAGATTATACTGTTGATCTCTCCCTTTATGTCCATAAAGATTTGCTTCACATATTTAGGTGCTCCCATATTGGGTGCATAAATGTTTACTAGGGTTATATTCTCTTGTTGGATTGTTCCCTTTATCATTGTGTAATGTCCTTCTTTGTCTCTTACTATAGCTTTGGTTTTAAAGTCTATTTTGTTGGATATAAGTATAGTTGCCCCAGCTTTTTTTCTTTCCATTTGTATGAAATATCTTTTTCCATCCTTTTATTTTTAGTCTGTGTGTTATCTTTTGACCTGCAATGTGTCTCTTGGAGGCAGCGTATATATAGGTCTTGTTTTCTTATCCATTTAGCTACCCTATGTCTATTGGTTGGAGAATTTAAGCCATTCATATTTAAGGTGAGTATTGATGCACACATATTTAGTGCCATTTTATTGTTAGGCTGTTTTCCTCTGTATTTTTTTCTTTCTCTTTTTCTTCTTCTTCATCTTAAAGCAAGACCTTTAACATTTGTTGCAGTACTGGTTTGGTGTTAACAAACTCCTTTTAATTTTTCTTGTCTGGGAAGTTTCTTATTTCTCCTCCAATTTTAAATGATATCTTTGCTGGCTAAAGTAGCTTTGGCTGTAGGTCTTTGCTTTTCATCACCTTGAATATTTCATGCTGCTCTATTCTTGCCTGAATGTTTATTGTTCTGACAAGCAATCAGATGACAGTCTAATTGATGTACCCTTGTATGTAACCACCTGGTTTTCTCTCTTGTGGCTTTTAGGATTCTCTCCTTGTCTTTAAGTCTTATCATTTTAATTATGATATGTCTTGGCGTAGGCCTTTTTGGGTCCAAATGTTTGGGACTTTCTGAGCTTCCTGGACTTGTGTGCATTTTCCTGTACCAGATTAGGGAAGATTTTGGTCACTATTTCTTGAAATAGTTTCTCAATCATTTTCTTGTTCTTCTCTCCTTCTGATATTCCTGTGATGCAGATGTTGTTATACTTCATATTGTCCAAAATGTTTCTTAAGTTCTTCTCATTTTTTAAAATTCATTTTATTTTGTTCTACTCTGCCTGGATTTTTTTTTTCTGCTCTGTCTTCCATATCACTGATTCAATCCTCTTCTTCATCTAACATGCTGTTTATTCCTTCCAGTATATTAACTATTTAAGATCTTGCATTCTTTATTTCTGACTGGTCTTTTTTATGGTTTCTATGTCTTCTTTTCATTCTATTGAGTATCCTTATAATTATTACTCTAAATTCTCTTTGTGATAAATTGCTTGTGATAGATTGCTTTCATCTAGCTCTTCTTCTGGAGAATTCTCTTGTTCTTTCATTTGGGGTCTGTTTATTTTCCTTCTAATTCTGGTTGCTTCTTTGTATTTGTTTCTGTGTATTTGGTAGATCTACAAAGACTTTGCTTTAGGCCTTTGTCTGATGCTGCTTATAATGGGCCCTGGTCAGCCTGTTTGAAGGTATCAGCAACTCACGGTGTGTGGCTCCGAGCCCGTTTGTGTGCAGAAGGAACCAGGCTGTGCACCAAGACCAACTTTTACCAGCACTGGGCCTGGGTGAGGGTCAGCTGAAGTCTTATAGAGCTCCCAGAGATCTGCTGAAGTTGTTAAACTAACCAATGGTCTAACCTCAAGCTGTAATCAACAGCCTGGCTTAAACTACACAGTGTGGAGCAGAGTAACTCGTGCTGGCAAGCTATTGCTTCCCCTCAGGCTGATGCCGTTCAGAGAGGAGTGCTCTGCCTGAGAAAGATGGCTTCTGCAGTGTGAGGAATACCTCTGCATAGGGATCCTGGTGGCTGTTCTTTCAGTTCCCTCCAAAGCCAGCAACCCAGACTCTTCTCAACTTCTCTAGTCCACTCTGCTCTCCCCCTGTCAGAGCCCAGGGGTAGTGGTTGCAAACAGAATTTTGTGTTTTGGCCCTTTAAGAGGCTCTCTGAGTCTTCAGCTTTCTGTCCCTGGCAGACAGAAACCCTGCTGCTTTTCACAGCAGGATGTTATGTGGGTTCCTTTCCTGCCCCTAGTACTGTAGGCTGGGGAGCTCAGCTCGGTGTTTAGACCCCACACTTTTCAGGCAAAACTCCCAGCCACTGAAATGTCCTCCAGAACTTCAGCCTCCATCTGTGGGAGCCCAGCCAGCCTTCTTGGTGCCTTCTCCACACTCCCTACCAGTTTCGTTGTGGTTTTAAGTCCTCCCGTGGTTTTAAGGCTTCTCCAGCAAGTGTTTAGTTGGTTATTAGGATGATTTCTCTACAATTTATTTGTAATTCCAGATTGGACCTGGGAGGAGGTTAGTATAGCTTCTGCTTACTCTTCTGCCATCTTGGATCTCCTACTCTAAACAATTTTACAGAGACATTTACCTAATTGTTTTCAATTTTTTAAAGCCTGGTACTAAGAGGAAATTTATTTTTATATTCAGCTGCTCAGTGCCAGTGAAAAGAGAATTTTGGGGCCATGTGCTATCCAAGTGTACTGATGATGAAAGTCTTTGCATGGTTTGTATATTAACAGACTTTGAGTAATCTGATCATTTACTGGACATGACAAGTTACATTTTTGTTAAATACACCTTACATTGGCACAGGTTTTCTCAGGCAAAACTTTGTTCAACACTAACTTGAATTCTTGTAGAACTTTTGCCTTTGGTGTCTTGAATTTTAATGTCTTATTAATTCTGATTCTTAAATTCTAAAAGAAAAATATTTGAGAATATTAAATGAAAAGCAAAAATATATTTCTCACACTCCTTTATATTTTTAAAATGACTAAGAAGAAAGGTCTTTAATAATACTTCCATTTTATATTAAATACCAATCAAACATTCCTTGAGAGCATGTACCACAACAGATTAAAGTATACAAATCAGCCTCTTCACCTAAATGTGCATGGAAGTCCAGCAACAGTAATGACTCATGGATTTATTTATTTTTATTATGAATTATTACATTGTCCCTAAGACCACAGCAGAAATGAACAGGAAAATTCTTCCTGGAGAACTTCAACAACAAGAAGAGGTTTTTTTGTTGTTTTTTTTTTGAGGTAAGTTGTAAGTGTGGCAGAGTGCTAGAAGTGAAAAACTGTACCCCATATCTCAGATTTTATTTGTTAGTGTGTTTGTTTTTAGTTATAGGAGAAGACATTTTCATTGTTGAATAAAACTGTGTGGATAGCATACTCAATAAAATATACCAAAAAAAAAAATTCCCCCCGAACAAACCAAAAAAACTGTGTGTAAATACCTAAAACACATTGAAATTTCTTGCTTTCTCCTTTGTCTACCCAGTCATTTGGGACCTTCTCATTTATTTGTTTTGATTTAAAAGACAAAGAAGAATGAACTGAGTAAACTAGGCCCATGAGTGAAAATATATTATTTTAATTGGATATTATAGTGGCTGTCATAACAAATTGGGTGGTTTAAAATAAGAGAAATTTATTTTTTCATAGTTCTAGAAGCCAGAAGTCAGAAATCCAGGTATTGCAGGGCCCTGCTCCCAGGGGAATCTGTTCCATGCCTTTCTCTTAGCTTCTTTGGTTACCAGCAAACCTTAGTGTTCCTGTCTTTTTCTCCATCATCACATGACATTCTCCCTGTGTGTCTAATATTGTCTTCCTTCTGCATGTGCATCTGTGTGTATTTTCCTCTTGTTATAGGACAACAGTAAAATATTAAATAAAGGGTCCATCTTACCTCCATATGACCTCATTTAACTTACATCTTAATTACACCTGCAAAGACCCTATTTCCAAATAAGGTCACATTCACAGGTAGCAGGGTTAGGAATTCAACATATCTTTCAGGGGGATACAATTCAACCCACAACAGAGATAATTAGCGTTTACCCTTTGATGATTGCTGGCAGCTAGTTTTGCAAGTTAGAGGCAATGATTTCTCTCTTAGAGCTCAATGAATGCATAAAATGTATTTTTAAATATGTTTTGCTTGAAGTCTTACTAAATAACCAAAATTTATTTCCCCTACTTTATTTGACTTTGAAAAAGTATGTAAATCTTTTCCATAGAGCATTTGTGAAACTCTAAGCAATAAGTCAAGTGTCAGTGAAAATGATCTTTGTAGCAGCTCTTTTTCTGTATTAGTGTATGTTAATACCTTTGTATTACTCCATTTGTTTTCTATTTACCTTTGGGAATATGCTCACCTAAGCACTGACCCATTTAGTCACTCCTTTGTTTTACTGACTGCCTACCATATTCCCAGCACCGTGTTAGGTGAGTGGGCTACAGACATGATTATACATGTTTGGCTTTTTAAAGACATTTGAGTCTATAGACTAGAGGAAAATAAACAATTTTTAAAAGTATGTAATTGTATAAGCATGGAAGAAAAATATGTGTGCTAAAACATGTCATGTAGCCTGAAGAAGACACCCCCATTCTGCACAAATGGTCTGTGTGTCTGGAGATGAGCAAAAACTTGCTTTCTTCTTCATATCATTCATTGCCTAGAAGATAAACTCTCATAATGTGAAATCTGAAATATTCTCTTGCTAAATTGTTTTCAACAGTTTCTACGGACAAATAAATATTGTTTTAGTCTTTCATTACCTTATAATTTTATTGTCCATATATTAAAAATTTTCTCAATGTATATGTTACTTTACGCTTTCAACTTGTCTTACTATATATGTCCATAAAATTAATTTTTAATTTTAACTTCATGTGACTTGAATAAATAAAGATAAAATATATCTAAGTAGAGATGCCTAAATATTGTAAAATGTTTACATTCACAGTCATTATAAATTTATTCATACTCAATGCTATACTAAACACTACCTAGTATGACTGTGGGGATCATTAACTTAATAAATAGATTTCAATGTTTTACTTAGAATAAATAATGAGCTTAGTAGTGCAAAGAAAACATGAGAACACAGAAACAAGGTGTCTCTGAAAGAATAGACTGGCTAATGAATGGAATAGAATAAATCACTCAGGAACAAGCTTTAGAATGTATGATAATTTAATGTGTGATAAAGGAGTACTTTTTATTAGCAGGGAAATATATAATTGATCAATAAATGATAATGGGATTATTAGAAAGCTACATGAGAAAAAAGTTCATTTAGATACTTTACACACAATAGACAACAAAATAATTTGAGAAGGAATTAAATGTAAAAACTTGAACTGGGACTTCTCACACATGCAGGATTTCCTCACAACAAAGATTTCTCTAGTGCCATCTCTTTATAGGTGCACCCTTCACACTCGCTCTGTCATTCATGAACCCTGGAAATCACTCAATTGTTTTCCATTTCTGTAATATTGTCATTTCAAGAAGGTTATATAAAAGGAATTATACAGTATAACCTTTTGAAATTGGCTTTAATTTCACTTAGCATAATGTTTTTGAGACCCATCCAAGTGTATATATCAATAGTTTGCTCCTTTTTATTGATGAGTAGTATTTCATGGCATAGCTGTATCACAGTTAACCATTTGCCTATTGATGGTCATTTCAGTTGTTTCATTACTTGGAAACACTGTTTTCTTTTCTACCTTCCTGTGGGTTATTTGAACATTTTTTGCAACCCCATTTTATCTCTAGTATTTTTGAATACACCTCTTTGTATAACATTTTAGTGTTTTTAAAAACACTATGGGGAATAGAAACATATTTCAGAAGGGCAATATAACATTGAAAAGAACAGAAGAAAAAAGAGTATAAATGTCATACATTGATTCAACATACACATTTTATCTATTTCCAGTTTCTGCCCTTTCTTTCTCCCACTGTCTTCTCTCCTGATAAGTCTTTGTTCTTCATTTTTGGAGAAGTTCATTTGATGTGGTCTGTAAGTTTCCATTTTCAAGCATTTCCAAGTTCAGATTCTAAACAGTAAAAGGAAAAGTAGAAATATTTGGGAAATTCTGTGATATATTAAAGTAATAATTTTTCATATTTTAATTATAAATGTTTTAACTTAATATATTTTAATTATTTTTAATGATAGAACTGTTCTTAGGTTTTTTTAAAAAACTATTAAAACTATAAGTGGAGAACTGAGGACTGACAGCAAGTGCTACATTGTCAGAGGTGAACCCTGTCAACCCGGCCAGGGGAAGAACTTGTGGGTCACAACTTTCATGCTATGCTACATAAATAATTACAGTGAAAAGTTTCCTGATTCTGACTGGTATAGATCTAGAAACATTCTAGAAATATCATGGTGATAAAGGTATTATCACTAAATATAAAATATAACTAAATATTAGATATTTGTTTTTCATACATGGCAAATTACTGAACTCGTCTTCAAACAGGTTATCCCAGACTCCAGTAATTATATTTGACTTGCATTTTTTCTACTGAGGAATTCCATAATACATTTGAAATTGCTTAATTCATAAGTAATAACCCAAGGAGTTTTATAATATGGTACGGATATATTCAAGAAGCTGCCTCATGCAGACAACAGATATTTATTTATTTTCTTCATGTTGGCATCAAATTTTTCTGTTTATACTTTACCAGCACTGCAGGGAGCACTGTACTCTTCAATGGTGAATTCTCCTGAAACACAGAAATGATGAAACAGAAAGAGTGAAGACATCCAGTAACAGGCACATGAGCAGTGAATTGTAAGTCAACTGTACAATGTAAGCTGAGAAAGAAAGTATAAAAACAGTCATGGAGCCAATGAAAGTGACCTCCTTCTGTACTAAGGCATTTGGGATTGGGGTGGAGGAGCGAATAAGAGACAACTGGGCTTGGATACGGAATGGGGGGCCAGGCTTCACAGATGGAAAACTCTTTCTATTTATAGAGTCCTGTACAGCCCAGTCACAGCTGTGTTTTTCTCATTGGAGTTGTACATACCTTCCTCTCTGAACCACCCCTTAATGTAAGAAAAAGTCAAGTTTTAACACTGCTAGTATGCTGCAATGTTGGTAAGTTTTTAGTTCAAAGTTATGAGTAAATGAAAGAATTTCCCGATATGTTTTGAAGTTTACCAGATTTTGCGAGACTATCCAAGGCACAATTCAGAAATAGGTCCAATTTTAGGTCTCACATCACATAATCAGTGCTGAGATGTGGTCTTTTAATTATTGCTATTCTTCTTGTCTTGCTGGAATAATTCAGTCCAGAGTAAACAACTTTATAAGGGAATTTAGAAGAGCTCACTCCCTCATTGCTCCAAAAGCTATTTATAAGGATGGCTCTAAGACTTGTTTAGGGGGCACATGAAAGGTAAATATACAAGAATGTGATTGTCCGATGACCATAAACTCATTTTTTCTTCCTGTGACAAATTGTGGAGTTTTGTTTTCATTAAGATAACCCTTTACTAGTTTAGTCTATGTTTTAAATCAAAGTACAACATGTCTGAACCCCACTCACCTGTCTCATAATAATCATAGACTTTGACTGTAGCTGGTTTTAAATTCTCTACTTGGATGTCTTGTTCCACTGAGAAGGAAAAACTCAGGGCTTGTTTGGTTAGCTGGAGAGACAGAAAAACTGAATTACGGTTGAAGATTAACTTAGTTACCAATTATCACTCTCTCTTCTTCAGATATTATCGAACCCTGTGGTTATGCTATCTATTTGTAACAAAACCTGTGGAAAGAATGGGACATTTTAGGACTTGCATAACACACTCAGTGACAGATAAAAGAAGGGCAAAAGAGGTAATTCTATGGACAGTCAAATGTACTAAATTGACCCTTGTTTGACCAGGACTGGTCATTTCCCCATGTGGTCATGTTCTTCTCCCTCACTTGTGTATTTAAAAAACATGATTTTGACCCTGTACCGACTGGTTGGAACCTCTAGTAGCTCTCCCAGACCTAGCAGAGTGACAGAGAAATCTCACCTCTTCGAAGTAAATCAGGACATGATTCGTGCTCACTTCAGTCCTTTGAATCTGAGGCCTTTCTTGGAGCTGTTGACCAGGAAGATAAGACAGAGATACAGGATGGAGAAATCTTAGGCTGAGAGCAGTTTTCAGGTATTTAAGATCTAAATGGTTGCTCAGAAACATCCAAACTGCTCATTTTGATTTCTTCAGAATATATTATAATATTTCACATATATCATGTACATAGTGGGGCAAAGGTAGGTTTACAGTTGTTTGTATGGAAAATAATATAATAATAAATAATAATACAAGAATAACCTGCTTTGGGCACTCATAGCTATAAACCTACTTTTGCCTCACTGTGGATGTATATACATGTATAATATGTGGAAGATAATTTGATACCACTCCACATACCTTAGATATATTTATGAAATATGACTTATACCTGAGACCATATAGCAATGATATCCATTATTAAAATGATGGAAACATCCTCTGGAGAAGCAAATTAAAGGGGGCAAATCTCTTGAAAACTGATCAATAAAAGAAAATTGACAGGCATAAATGGAAACATTCATCATGACTCTTCTATCTGCAAGGGACTTAAGGTTTACCTTTTTCACTGATGGTTTCACAGGTATGAAGCCGGATACCATCTTTACATCTACAATGGCCATGTTGGAGCTGGATCGTTCCCCAGAGTAACTGTGAAGTCAATGCACAGGGGCAAGGCATGCCAACAAAATTCTTCAGAACTCATTCAAGATAGAAACCTTTCCTTCTCCTTTATTTCTAGAGTTCCTTATCCCTACCGACCACTCAGCTTCTCCATCTACTCTATTTGCCTCTGCTGTGGTTGCTTGGAAAACCCATCTTTCTAGAATTTCATCCTGTATCAATGGCAACATTTTATTGTCAATGTTAGGTCTTCTCAGTGAGAATGAAGAATACTTTCTCATTACTATATATTGCAAGAATTCCATCTGCATTAAGTGCGACTGTGGATGATGGCATCCCCCCCCCTAGAAAGTGAATTTGTCACAGTCTACAAAAGCCCTGGCAGTGACTTAGGATTTACCTAATGTTGACGTGAATCTGGAACTTCCTGTGAGCGTCTACTCCATCACAGTTCTTGGGAAGAGTCTCAACATTCAGAGTGAAGGGAACTTCCCTTTCTTTCTTTGGCAGGACATTATATCTCAGGGATGTCTAAAACAATTTGAAAAAAAAATCATGTATTTTTGCACTCAAATAGTCTATCTCTTCTAGGTGATTCATACCTCCCCTTTGCACACATTTCCTTTTCTATTTTGAAATTCAGATCTAATTCTTGAGACTTTTTTCCCCCATTGTAACATCCCCTAAACCCTGGCAGCCTCACCTGGAGATATACACATCCTGACCCTGACACAGTTGTGCTGTACTCCCCTGGAATTTCTGGCAATGCAACCTCCTGCAGCAATAAACGACTGGCATCGTCTACTTGAAGTTCTTCTGAGAAGGTCTCTGAAGACTTCACAGTGACTGTAGCTGCTTTCTCCCTTTTAGTGAAAGTTACTGCTCCATATTTGGAGAGAGCTTGAAGAGCTACCACTGTATCCTGAAAAATATGGGTGTAGAAATCAGTAGAGAGGAAGGTAATAACAACATTATACTAGATGTAAATCATACCAATATTACTCTCTCTCAGAGTTATTTATTTATAAACAGTTCATTAACTGAGTTTTAGTTCAGCTCAGTCACGGTCTTAATCATGAGCTATTCTAGGTAATTTGGGGAGAAATGAAGAAGTGTTCTCACTCAATAACTTACTATATATATATATATATATATATATATATAGAAATAAGACTCAAATATTTAACACAAAGCAGAAGTTATTTCAAAAATTTACATAACAATATACATTTACATAACAATACTCATTGTAAAAATTCAGAGAAGGATGAAGAGATTGGGGCTAAAGTAGTAACAAGGCTATGAAGAAGGCAAGAAGTGGGATTATTTAAGAATAATGAGAACAGTTTACATAGATGGGAGAGGCATCAAGTGGGGGAAATGTGAGTGAAGACACAGAAAAGGCAGTGAGCCAATTCCAGAGAACGTGAAGGGATCAGCCTAAGGAGATAGAAATACTCATGTTTACTGGGGAGAAGAAATATTTTGGATATCGTATGACATCATTTTAGTCTTTGGATAAAAATATTTACATTATCAAGGAAGTAATTTTATAAAAACATTGCTTTAGGAAGATTGGTGTACTTTACAGTTAAGGGCCCCACTAAAGAGAAGAGATAGGGGCCTATACAGAGGACAGAGCAGTAACCCATCCATAAAATAATGAGGTTGGACCTTTGTGGTGATGGAGGAATGAAGAAAGCATGAATCAGAAACACTATATGATTTTTCAACTCTTAGAATATGGTTGTATCTAATTATATATTTATTTTCCCTCCTAGCGTCTCTCCACAGACCTGAGTGGAGGAGAAGCCTCCTTTGGGGTTTTGTTGCTTGGTTATCCATTTCACAATACGTGAGGCTACAGACAGGTCTTCTGAAGATGGGGCAGGCTGAGAGGTAAGATAGGCAAGGAGCAAATAAGATGTCATCTCCACTTCAGCAGAAGGAGCCCGGGGTTGATAATAGAATGTCTTAGCTTCTTGAAGTTTCCCAGGACGTTGCAAATGGATTGAGTCCTCTTTTAAATGGAAAAAGACACAATCTTAAACTGAGAGCATGGTTTCAAAATCTAATTCAAGACATCATTATAGAACTTACCTAGTGAATTGATGTAAATGAAGTCAAAATATTAAGTAATCACCAATCCATCAAATCTTTGACAAGAAAGTAAATTAAGATCCTAGCAAATCCCACTGTGTCTTTCTCTTTATTACATACTTGTATGATACTAGAAATTGGGCTGTATAGAGTCAATAAGGTGTGAATTGGTAAAATGATTCACGTTATCTAGAGAATTTATTTTTGATCAATGATAATTATTCTTGTTAATATAATTAATATAATATAATATAATGCAATATAATATAATATGGAACAATAGCTGTGAGTTCAATAGGTCCTCTCCCTTCTGATCTCTGGTGATTTTTGGAAGTAAATTTTGCAGGAGCAGCTCTTACCTTCTTTTACAGCCTCTTTGTCCAGCGATTGAAGTAGCTCACTTCGCTTGGCCTGGTTTCCTGCTAGGGCAAAGGCGTAAGCCAATAATGCCTTGGTATAGACAAGACTTCCTTGGGCTTCTGACATGGATGCCCACGCACTTTCCAGGCAGAATAGAGCATTGCGGACAATTGGGTGCTATGAAGAATATGAAGGGAGATCTTAAGGTAGCAGAACTAGGCTAATGAACTGTTCCCAGGCTAACTCCTGGCCCAAATGTCCTGCGCAACCTCAAAGTTCAGACCAGAAAATTATTTCCTCTGCAACTTCCAAGTGGATGTAGTCTTTTATGTTCCAGTAAAATATGCCAAAATTAACACAAATACCACAACCCATTTTCCTCAAAGATTCTGAGATTTATGATTTTTTTCCCTTTAACTTTTGTGAGAGGCAGGTACAGGGTATGTGCTAGTACATACGGTGACAGGCAGTGGCATCTCCAGCAGAGCAATGGTGATGTAGGCAGAGAGTGTTACTTCGTCATCTACTCCACCCTGTAAGAATCAGAGGCAGAGACACTAAAGCACACCAATATTCATTAGCCAGAGTCAGCTAACCCTGTATTTCCCCTTGGGTATCTTCATGAGAAAGCATCTTTCTTGAGTAATATTATTGATTTGCCACCTTCTTCTTCCACCCTGAAATTCTCAGATCTGTCCTGAATCCCTTTCCCTAACTTTTGGTAATATATTAGATTTTTTGCATGCTATTCTTATTCAATAAAAAACTCCTAATTAATTGCTAGATTTCAGAAGCTTTAGAGCCTACCATCTTCTATCACTTTTATGTCACCAAGACTTGAAGAATGAATAGGAGCATCATTACTCTGACATATTACCACTGTTAGGACCAGAACAATGTTAAAGGCATCACCTTAATAGCATTGTTTAGTAGTGATCCAGATTGTTGGAAACAGCCATTTTCCTTTTGCTTCCGTGCAAGCCAGGTGAGGGAATTCATGATGTCTGACTCCTCCACAAAAATGTATGACTGAGCTTGAGAAAAGGACTTAAGCACAAATGCAGTGAGCCTGTCCAGCAATGAAAAGATGAGACATCAGGAAAAGCTCACTTTGTGCACTGCTTCCAGACATTGATTTTCATAATTCAGTGAAGGAAATTATTGAAGGGAATTTGTGGTGAAATGATACTAGAACACTGAATACTCTCTCTGTTGCCCCCAAAACACCTGAGTCTCTTTTTTGTAAATCTCTCAATTTTATTGGTTTCTCCAGAGTTGATGCTTTTCACTTTTTTTTTCTCCTCATAAAGTGTTTGTTGGAGCCTCCAAGGCTTCTCACCACCAGAACTACCATTTTCTGAATGATTTTACTACATTATACTCTCCTTCTGTCCTCTCTGGGCTCCCCTTTCTTACTATACAGTGTAGATGCTTCTTCCTTGACCTTTTCTCATCATGACACTCTCTGCCGTCTATTACCATTTTGGGGGATCCTTATTTTGCTGCTACCTACTGTGCTATCAGATCAGGTAAGCTTTCATAGATGAATGGTGAGATCACCCAGTCTGATGACACACATACAGGTTTTTAAAGAATAATAGATTTCCATAAACGAACTCCAAGTATCAGAGAATAGCTATTTCCATAATTCTGAAATATTATGGACCTACAAAGAGCATATGGAGATAATTATCTTACCAAGTGTTTCCCTGACTTGTACCACCACGATCCCCAAAGGTGCTGTATGAACCATCGCTGTGCTTATAATTCAACTGTCTTTGATACCCTGAAGAAGAAGTTTTCATAGGTTTACAAAATAGCAGAGACATTGGAGAATAACTGTTTTTCCCTTAAAACCTGTTGAGGAGTCATAGGAACACTGTTATTTTTTTCAAGATATCTCCAAGGCTTGATGGTGCCATTGAATTTTCTGATTGTATGGTGGGACAATTTATTGGCTATCACAGCAATAATAATGATTAAATCTTAACCAAAGGGATACTGATTTGAGTTCACTGAAGGAGGTATTTAGGGACTCAATTAACCTTTCTCATGTTGAAGTAATCTCTTACCACTAATGAGGTGGTTAATGGCTTTGGACTTGATCTTCTCTGTCAGCTGACGTGTCTCATTCAGATAGTTCAAAACATAGATGTTAGGGACAAAAAGGACCATATTCTGCTCCCCACAACCATATGGCATCTGGATAAGATTCTGAAGATTTTGCATTGCAGAGCCTAATATATCACCTGGGGAATGAAAAGTATAGAAAAATTAGAAGAACTTGGAGTTTGTTTATCTTGGGATGGGAAGACAGATACTAGCTAAGTGCAAGGTTAACTCACTTATGGAGGGGAGGACACAAAAGCATAGGAAGTGAAGAAACACAAGAAATAGAAAGAAAAGAGAAAAGTAGGAAAAGTAAAGTAGATGGTTCAAGGGTAGAATAAAACATGGAAAAAACTGAATGACAGGACACATCTTTTCTGATGAGGGACGTGTCTGGTATAAACCAACTATATTCAAATATATTAAGGAGTACCATCACATACTCATCCTTTGAATATAAGGACACAGAGAGGTGACCCTTCTTACTTTTTAGAATATATCAAGATATATATCATAACATTTATTCAACCCCCTTTCTGATGAATACACAATACTTAGCTTAGTGTTCTTTCTCTCACTCCAGTGACTAGAGTCAGAGATCTCACTAACCACAGATCGTGAGGCTCCATGTACTACAATTATGGAGACAGGCAGCTGCTTCCTTTGGGCTGGGAGACTCACCCAAAACTGACTGTGTCGCCCTGGCAGATCCTTCAACCACATTTGAAGGAACTTTTAGTGACAACTTTTCAGATACTCCAGTTTCTAAAGAAAGAAGACATATGTAAGGGAGGAAAAAATGAGAGATGTGTTCTATTTTTGTTTGAATATTTTTCCTCTGTATGATCAAGATCCAACCTCTCATTTCTCTTGTTTCTTATGTCATTTCTTTGATGCAATCCAAGTTTCTCCTAAAGCCATGGTTCATCTCATAGTAAAGTTCATATTAAGCACATATATTTGTGCTAAATTTCTATAGATTTCTGATGCATATACCATATGGTATACTTATTTCCTTCTCTTCATTGTTTATATTAATTTCTAATATTGTTAGTTTTTAGACAAATTATACTTATTCTAAAAATATGTATAGAGTATGTGCCAAATATAGGTTCTGTGTTAAGTGTAATTATATAGCAATTTTCAAAACAAATATCCTGACTCCCTGGAATTTTTATTTTAATGGGAGTAATGAGATAACAAATCAATATTTAATATGTTAGGTGTTAGGTTTTATAGAGAAAATTAAAGTAGACTGTTTATATGATTGAGCTAATAAGAAAAGTCAAATAAGGAAGTATGGGGTGTAGGAAGGGGACTTCCTACTAAAAAGCTCATACATTAAAAAAATCATAGGTGACTGGAGACTTTAAGTAACTCACGGAGTAAGATTTATAGATATCTGTGGAAGAGACTTCCAGGGAAAAGAAACAAAAAGTGAAAAGACTCCAGAGAACAGATCATGCCAAATGTGCTCCAAGAGCAGATTAGAGCCTAAAGTTCTTCTTATAATTATTGTTTAAATAAAAAAACATGAGTACATTTAAATAACTAATTGAATAATAGTGTTAATGCCACATAAACAATTTTGAAAATTGTTTAGAGAGAAGTATGGGAGACACAGTTTTGTATTAGAAGAAATCCTGTCCTACCGTCATCAGTTCTTGTCCTTAATATTAGCCAAGGTCTTTTAAGTTTTTTAACTACTCTATGCTTTCATCAGAAAAAAAATTGTTCTTCATTAAATGTCCTTAGAGACATTTAATGTGCATGGGAATGTGTAAAATCCCGCCCTCCTCCCCGCAAAGAACAACATTGTCCCAAGGGCATTCTGTAACCACATACTTTGGCAAATAGTAGAACATGAGAATTTTGTCTGTTTTTGACACTTACCTGTTGCACAAAGGAGTGAGTTGAAAGTTTCCTCCTTTTCTATTCCCTCAGGCTTTATATGAAAAGAAAAAATAAAAAAATTAAGTGACACTGAATGTATAAGAGAAAAAATCAGTCACTCTTAAGGAGAGGAGAAAATGTTAGTATAAAATTGAGTTGTGGATACATCCGTATGTTTGGGAATTAAATGTCACTGTCACATACATATTAGAGAATATGCTATTATATAATAATGATTCTGAGAAGGTATACCTGCATACCTCAACTAATAAGGGCTTGACTACAGTGTCCTTGTGTCCAAGTGCTGAGACTTGAGGTACCTCATTGTTGCACAATTCTGCAGACTGCGAGGTTTCTGCAGTTGCTGTGAAATTCACCTTTCCTGAGGAGTTAAACAGTGGTTTTATATTGAATTTTTAAAAAAATTTCCCCAGTACACATAATGGTTTTCTTTCAATCGATCATTGTGAAAGAAAAAGAAGACATCTATTTGGGTCAGAGAGGAAAGCAAATCATTACCACTCACCTAGTGACTTGAGGGTCACAGCCCAGGACACAGTTTTCTGCTCATCTCCACAGATACAGTGAGATTCTTCATTCTTCTCTATTGGGACAGCCAAGAAGGCAGGAGAGTCCTCCAACTCTATGCTGACCTGTCCCCCATACCCACCCACAAGTTTGAACACAAGCAGAGGGTCAGTAATAGGGGACTGAAGTTTAAAGGGACAATGCATACTAATTGAGAGGCTTCAAGAAATTGTTCAAACAGGGTAAATCCTGTCAAATACTTTGTTGTTTAGATGTTTGCAATAAGGGAATTGAAAAACTGACAGGAACTAGGATAAATGTCCAGGATTTAAGTTTGTACCAACACAAGGAAAATATTTTTTATTAGAGTGAAAAATGAAGTAATCAGGTGGAAATATTACCTGAAATTAGGAATACACAGATAATATAAGGCCTCAAATCAATATAACCTTACCACCTTGGACCTGTCAGGCAGTTTTGCTCTTAGTTCCTATTCCATTCCAAAATTAAGCTCCATCATATTCAATTATGATTTACAAGGAGATTACCTAGGAGACCTGGGTAATGAATGGTGATTGTGTTCCTTCCTTCTATTTTTGCTCATCTCTAGACAAGTGTTCTTACCCGGATGCAGTAAGGCAAGTAGTTGAACACAGTGGCTTTGAGTGTAAAGGCTTCTCCTCGCACCACAGAGTAGGGGAGAGTGAGTTCTAGGAAGAAGGGCTGGAAGACTTGAAGAGAGATGATTGGGGAGAGGCCAAGCCCTGTTTTTCCAGACAAGCAGAGTGCACTGGCCTTCCACTTTGTGATGGTGTCAGGGACCTTTATTGCCAGCTCACTGTTACCTGATGAACTAATGAAAATAAAAAGAGGAGGAGAGTGAATGAATTCCCCCTCCCCACCTTTTTTTGTGGCATGTACCATAGCTGATCCGAAAGCATGATAACTTAAAAACTTAGTGTGGCAAACATTAAACTTGATATGAAGTTTGTCACTCTTAGTGAAGTCTCTGAAAGTTTTTCATTTCTTTTTAGGGGCGAGACTAGCTTCCTGCTGCCTATTACCTCAAGACCAAATTAGAAAAAAGTTGCATTGTTTCACTATGACATCAATGAACTATGATCCTAAATATTTACCAGAAAAGAATAGAGTAGAACTGAAAGAATCAAGAACAAAGGATAACACCAGAATCACAGAGGAGGATGTAGGTCTTCTCTTAAACTAAATCCCAGGCAATGCACAACTTACTCAAGTGGCACCAAGTCCCAGATCCAGGTCTCTGGGAAATACTTCCGGACTGTTTCTTTTATGCTCTCAACTGGAAAGGGTCCTCTGATCATCGGTGAATAACCTGCAGCACCATGTGCTAGAGGGATACCTGGTGCGGCTTTGATGAAAAGACAACATTCAGGGTCCAATGTAAACCCCATATTACCATTTTTTTAATAGTTGCCCTATTTATCAAATAAAATAAGGTCAGTTGCTCAGTGAATATTGATTATTGGAACAATTTTCCCTTCAAACTTGTTAGTTATACAGCAAGGCTAACCCTATTACTTCCTTAGTCTAGAGGTGAATGCATTTTTCTCTAAACATGAAAACAAATGTAGATTTCCTTAAGCTGATTATTCAGCTGATGGAGGGAAGAATAAAGAATAATTAATACACCACTTGTTGCTTTTACACTGACATGATGATCACATGTTCTCCATTTGTGGTAAGGCGCAAACTAGAAGGATCGATAGCAGCTGCTGCAAGAGGATTTTAGGAATGATTAAAAAAACATAATAGTGAATGAGATATGGAGACATAAAAAATAGGATCTAGTGCAGTACATTATAGACAACAGAGACTCAATGAAGGACAGAAAATGAACTTTAGATTGACCAGAAAAGGTTTTTCCAAAGTAGACATTAAAATGATCATTGAAAGATCAGGAACAAGAGTATGGAGAAGGTGTTTGAAGGCAATGGCCAACCAAGGCTGCACATAGCGATTAAAAGGGATGGTCCCAAAACTTGCCCTTCTGGAGTAGAAATGTCTTTTTTCGGGGTGTGTTTAACATAGATGAATAAATAGTAGGTGTAATTACATAATAAAATACCATGAAGATTAGGACAAATGAATTAGGTCTGTTATGGCAGAAGTTAGCTTGATTTAACCAGTGTTATTCAACAGATCAGAAGATGTAGAAGGATAATATGTATAATATATAAATATAAAATATATATGATATATAAAATAGAGTTAGGCATGGTCTTTCAAAACCTTAAGTATAATAATTCTACAAATTCTGGAAGTAGGAACTATGTATGAGAACTAAGTGACATGATAAAAGCAGTGTTTAAGGACGATATGCCTTTCACAACAGATGGAACAGTTTGAAGTAGAGAAAGACCAGAGACAAAGAAAGTAAATTAGTGTGGTTTACAAGTAATAATTTGGTTATAAAATAATAAGGTACAGGACTAAAGTGGTATAACTGAAAATTAAAGAATGAATAAGTAACAAATACCAAGTGCAAAATTTGTATAGAGTATTGCAGAATATTTGGGATAAGAATGTAACAATGGTATTCTGATTTTAGGTTTGTTGGATCATTCCATCAACCTGTCTTCTCTTGTGATTGAAACAAATATATACACTTGGTTTTAAAAGGGATATGAAAATAAAGTAATAGTTCCTTTAACTTTTTCTTAACAAAGAACATGTTATCACATGGAATCATAATGATATATTTTTTTATTTTATGCTCACACACATCATACCAGATACGATACAAACATATCCCTTTGCTCTTAGCATGGTGTTGTTTTTCACTACACAAAAGTTTATTTCTGTTGAGAAAATGTTCTTATTCCTTCTGTTTTCAACTAGAGCTTTATTCATGGTCTTCCCAGGCAATTTCTAGTTTTTTAAAGTAGAGATTTATTTTTATTAAAAAACCACTTTATACCACCACATTTCTTATTATAAAGTAGTATTAGTGATATCCAAGCATTTAGAGGGAAACTTCTCTGGACCTGATAGCAGTAAAGAATTCTCAGGATTAGAATTTTTTCCCACTTTTCCTTATTTCCAGGTATACTTGAATCACACCAAGAAACTGGTAGTATGTCTGCCAAAAAATGAATTATTCTATTTTGTTCAATATATCAAAATCACTTTAACTTTTTCTATAAAAGAACATGATAGGAAAAAATAATATCTATATGGTCCTTCACATTTCTCAGCCTCCTTTGCAGATAGGGTGGGTGTGATGTATATCACTTCCATAGCAGGTCATAAAAGCCATGTGCAAACCTACTCCTCTCCCCCATGGCAGTAGCCTTGAAAGACCTGTTGTAGATGATGGAGTCACAGGATGAAATCAGAATGAATGTCTTTGGCTCATGATTGGTAAGATGCTGCTCTGGAGAGCTGCTGGACTCACAAGTAGTTTTTGTGTAAAAAACAAAACAAAACTGTTATATGCTTAGTCACTGAGATCTGGGGTTTTGTTTGTTGCTGCAGTAAACCTAGCTTATCCTGACTAATTTGGGTATCGAATCCGCAGTGGATAAGAAGAATTTGAAGTAGCAAGACTATTAAGGCCAGGACAAAAATCAGTCAATTTTGAGGAGAGAGAGAGAGAGAGGCAATAATTGCTTTAAAAATCTTATTTGTTAGGGGGAAAAAAAGGTCATTTGAAGAAAATTTACAAAGAAGCTGCAGCAGTCACAACATTCAATACTTAGAAAATAGGGTTGGGGGATGGGAACAGAAGATGGCAGCAGAGTAGTTGGCAGCTGTCAGACATGGACCAGATTTGAAGTAGAACACAGAGAGGAGAGTGAGTGAAAGCATCTGTGAGTGAGCGTGTACGCGGGCAAGAGTGTGGGGGTTGCGCAGGGGTACGCAGGAACCAGCCTGCATACGGAGCACCTGGGAGATGGCCTGGGTTTTCTAAGCAGACCACCACTGCTGCCTAGCCCAGCACTGCTGGCTGAACAGAGTTGGGGCAGCTGTAGATTGGCTCAGAACCGGTGAGCTACCAGGGTGGTGAGAGAAGGCGCTACCGTATGGGGGCCTTACAGAAATTATTTTAAAAGTGGAGCTGAGGCAAGTCCCGAAGCTTGGGAGGGACCCAAACTTGCACGCCTGTGTACATGGGTGGGGTGCAGGGGTTTTGCTAACCACAAACTCAGAAGCGAAGAATACACGGAAGAAATGAAGGAATGGGAGGACCCGACCCAGCGTGGCCCATTAGTGGTGAGCAGCTCAGAGTGGAGAATTCAGGAAGAACCTCCTATGAGAGAGCAGCATGCTCGGGTACAGAAGGCAGGAGCTGAATGCCTGAGATTTGCTCATCAGCCAGAGCCTTTCACAAACAGGAGAACCCTATTCCCACCTGCAGGATTATAGGTTCAGTAGATTGGTGAGGTCAGGCTCAGGAGTTACCTGCTGTGTACATTTCCTCAGGGGAAGGAAGGGAAAGACGCTAGGTGCCAGACACTGTGTGCTACACAGCTCCTCCAGGCCCTGATTTACTAAGCCCAGCAGAGCAGAGACAATAGACACAGGTATATCAAGGCGGTATCTTGTCTTCTGCATAACTGTTTAACATTCATTTAATATCCTTCAGGTTTGGGAATAATATGGCACCAGATTTTATAATATAGTTTACTTCAAATCTCATATATTGTGCTTCCCTTCTCTTACTCTATACCACCTTCTTCTCCCCTCTTCATATTTTTGTTTTAATGGGTATTTTCTCTCTTGCTATGACTTGTTTCCATTCTGCACTATTACTATTCCTTCCCCATCCAGCCTCTCAAAATCATTCATGGTTGTCATTAGTCATCTCACATTCCTTCTCCCATTCTTAGATGCCTTTACTCTCTCCACCTTTATCAATCTTTGCTTGTAGGATGTGGATAAGGTGGTTGTCGTTACAGCTTTTCAATCTTATTTCTAGATAGTAGTATCTTTGTATTTCAAATTTCGGATTTCACTCTTCCCCTCTCCTACTCCATTTTGTCTTCTTCCTGACTTTTCCTTTTTTTGTTTTAAATGTTAATTTTTCCCTGTCTTAGCTAGGTTTTCATCCCACACTCTTAGTATATCTTCTCCCTCTCTCCTTCCAAAATAGCTTCTCTTTCCTCTAGACCTCTCTTAAGCTCTTTGTGTTTCCTTTTACTCTTTTATTCCCATCCCATCTATATAAATCTTAGCTCATTGGTTGTTGATATTTCTGTGGTTGATTTTTCTGCAATTAGGCCCATATTTTTTAATATATAATATATAAAAATATATATCTTTTTGTTGTGGTTGCTTTTTTTTCTCTCTCACTAGATATATACAAATACGTATATTTTCTTTAAATTTCAGTTTTAATGTAATGCTATATGTTTCCCTTCTCTTACTCCATTCCACCTTCCCATCTCCCTTTTTTAGTTAAGAAGTAAATTTTCTTTTCTTTTCCATTTTGCCTTGTCTTTATTTCTTACTCTTATTTTTGCCCCTCCCTCTACCCTCGCAGAATCTCTTTTCTTTCATTTAGTCACCTCCTATTTGTTTTTCCCTTCTTATACTAGTCTTAATCTCTTTATACCTTTATTAATATTGGCTCATTTGCTGATGATAGTGTAAGTGTGGGTGGGAGCTATTTTTGCAAATGTGGGTCAGTTTCCTGGGCTGTTTTGATATTTATTCTGGCAGCACCTGTACAACCGTATACAAGATATGGAGGATGGAGTGACTCTTAGTCACCTGGAAGGAAGAACCCAACAAAGAATGAATAACAACAACCAAAACCCAATTAGAACCAGAGAGTACACAGAAAAGGCATAAAGGCAAAAGCATCAAGCTCAGGTGATCAAGGACTGTACCACAGGTCTCCTGCCTGAGAAGATCACACCCTGAAGACAGGGAGTCAAAGTAGGTCAATATAACACACAGAACCAAACATGAAGAGTCACCTAAAATGGGGAGACAAAGAAACAACCCCTAACTGAAAGGAAAGGAGGAAGCCCCAGACAGACTGCCAAATGAAATGGAGGCAACCAAACTATCAGACATCGAGTTCAAAACAACGGTTATAAGGATGTTCAAGGAGCTCAGTGAGAACTTCAAAGAACTCCAGGGAAGCTTCATGAAACTTACTGTGAACTAGACCAGCATGAAAAAGGACATAGAAACTATCAATAAGAGCCAGGAGGGGAAAAAAAATACAATATCTGAAATGAAGAACACAGTGGAAGAAATTAAACGCAGGTTAGATGAATCAGAGGATCAAATCAATGAGCTGGAGGACAAGGTAGAAAAAATTTCCCAGACAGAGCAACAAAATGAAAAAAGACTAATAAAGAATGAAAAGGGGTATTATTATATTTCATTACAATATGAAACATAATAATATCCATATCATAGGGATACCAGAAGGAGAAGAGGAGCAAGCAATAGAAAACCTGTATGAAAAAGTAATGATAGAAAACTTCCCTAACTTGATGAGAGAAAAATTCATTCAAGGCCAGGAATTACAGAGGGTTCCAATTGAGATGAACCCAAAGAGATCCACTCCAAGGCATGTCATAATTAAAATGGCAAAATTCAAAGACAAAGAGAGAATCTTAAAGGCAGCAAGGGAGAAACAGAAAGTAACATACAAGAGAGCTCTGGCAAGGTTAGCAGCTGATTTCTCAATAGAAACACTACACAGCAGAAGGGAATGGCAAGAAATATTCCAAGTAATGAAAAGCAAAGGCCTGCAACCAAGATCACTCTGCCCATCAAGGCTCTTATTTAGAACGGAAGGTTAAATATGGCATTTCCCAGACAAAATAAGGCTAAAGGAATATACCTCCACCAAATCAACAATGCAAGACATGCTAAAGGGACTGCATTAAGAAGATGAAGAAAAAGAGTGAGAGAGAGAGCAACACAAAGGGAAAAAATGAATAAGTACCTATCAATAATAACCTTAAATGTAAATGGATTAAATGCTCCAATCAAAAGACATTGGGTAGGGGAGTGGATAAGGAAACATGACCCTCACATATGCTGCCTGTAAGAGACCCACCTCACAGCAAAAGACCTACACGACCTTAAAGTAAAGCGCAGGAAAAAAATATTCCAAGCAAATAGTCAGGAAAAAAAAGCCAGAATAGCAATACTCATATCAGACAATACAGATTTCAAAACAAAGGGCACGAAAAGAGATAGAGAAGGATACTTCATAAGGGTAGAATCCATCAAGAAGATATAAACATTGTAAACATATGCACTCAACATAGGGGCAACCAAATATGTAAGGAAAACCTTGGAGGACTTCAAGAAAGATATAGACAGCAACACACTTAGAGTAGGGAAATTTAACACGCCCGCTGTCAATAATGGATAGATCTACGAAACAAAGAATCAACAAGGATATTGTGGCACTGAGTGACACTCTAGGTCAAATGGACTTAACTGATATATGCAGAACTTTTCGCCTCAAAGAAACAAATACATATTCTTTTCAAATATACACGGAGCATTGTCAAAGATAGAGCACATGATAGGATGCAAAACAAGACTCAGCAAATTCAAGAAAATTGAAATCATATCAAGCATTTTCTTGGATCACAATGGCTTGAAACTAGAAACCAACATAAAGGAAAAGCTCGAAAACAGTCAATTCATGGAGACTGAATAAAATGTTATTAAAAAATGAATGGGTAAACAATGAGATCAAAGAAGAAATCAAAAAGTTTCTGGAAACAAATGAAAATGAACATACATGTCCCAAAAGCTATGGGACACAGTGAAGGCAGTCCTGAGAGGAAAGTTCATAATGATACAGGCCTACCTGAAAAAGATAGAAACATTTCAAATAAACAACCTAACTCTACATCTATAAGAACTGGAAGAACAACAACAAACAAAGCCCAGCATGAGTGGAAAGAAGGAAATAATCAAGAACAGAGCAGAATTAAATGACATAGAGACTAAAGAACAATTCAATGGGTCAATTAATCCAGGAGCTGGTTCTTTGAAAAGATAAACAAAATTAATGAGCCTTTAACCAGCCTCATCAAGAAAAACAGGGAGAGGAACTAAACAAATAAAATTAGAAATGAAAGAGGAGAAAATACAACTGATAACACAGAATTACAAAGGATTGTAAGAAATTACTATGAACAAATACATGCCAAGATATTTGACAACCTGGGTGAAATGGACAAAAATCTAGAAACATAAAATTCTCTAAAACAAAATCAAGAAGAAGCAGAAAGCCTGAACAGACCAATAACAATTGGTGTAATTGAAGCAGTAATCAAAAACTTCCAGCATACAAAAGCCCTGGACTGGACAGCTTCACAGGAGAATTTTACCTAACATTTAAGGAAGAGCTAAGACCTATCTTTCTCAAACTATTCCAAAAAATCTAAGAAGAAAGACTCCCAAACTCTGTTTATGAGGCCAGCATCATCCTAATTCCAAAATCAGATAAAGACAAAGCAAAGAAAGAAAACTACAGGCCAATGTCTCTGGTGAACACAGATGCTAAAACCTTCAACAAAATATTGGAAAACCACATCCAGCTTACATTGAAAAGATCATCCACCATGATCAAGTGGGATTCATCCCAGAAATGCAAGGATGGTACAATATTCACAAATCAATAAATGTAATAAGTCACATAAGCAAAGTGAAGGACAAAAATCACATTATAATATCAATAGATGCAAAAAAAACATTTGATAAGTTACGGAACCCATTTACGATAAAAACACTCAGCAAAGTGGGAGTAGAGGGCACATACCTCAACATAATGAAGACCATATACAAGAAACCTACAGCCAACATCATACTCAATGTGCAAAAACTGTAAGATTTCCCTTATGATTCGGTGCAAGACAAGGTACCCACTTTCACCACTTCTACTCAACATAGTATTGGAAGTTCTAGCCGCAGTGATCAGACAAGAAAAAGAAGTAAAAGCTATCCAAACTGGAAAGGAGGAAGTGAAACTGTCATTGTTTGCAGATGACATGATAGTGTACATAGAAAACCCAGTAGACTCCACCAAAAAATTACTTGACCTAATAAGTGAATTTGGCAAAACAGCAGGATACAAAATCAACATTCAGAAACTAAAGGCATTTTTGTACACCAACAATGAAATATCAGAAATAGAAATTAGGAAAAATACCCATTTACTATAGCAACAAGAAAAATAAAATATTTAGGAAAAAACTTAATGAGCTAAAAGACCTGTGCTCAAAAAATTACACAACACTGAAGAAAGAAATTAAGGGAGACCCAAATAAATGGAAGTATAAACTGTGCTTATGGATTGGAAGAATTAACATCATTAAAATGTCCATACTACCCAAAGCAATTTACAGATTCAATGCAATCCCCATTAAAATACCAATGACATATTTCATGGATATAGAACAAATATTTCAAAAATTTATATGGAACTATATATGACCCCAAATAGCCTCAGAAATTCTGAGAAAGAACAAAGTAGGAGGGGTCACAATACCTGATATAAAACTATATTACAAGACCACTGTAATCAGAACAGTCTTGTACTGGCATAAGAACAGAAACATGGATCAATGGAACAGAATAGAGAGCCCACAAATAAACCCATGTCAGTATGGTCAATTAACATTTCACAAAGGGTGAAGGAACATAAAATGGAATAGAAATAGCCTCTTCAATAAATGATGTTGGGAGATCTGGCCCGGTACATGCAAAAAAAAAAAAAATAGCAAAAATAAAAAAAATAAAAAAAATAAAAGAAACTAGACCACCAATTTACAGTATACACCAAAATAAACTCAAGATGGATAAAAGACTTAAGTATAACTTGTGACACCACAAAACTCATAGAGGAGAACATAGGCAGGAAAATTTCAGATATCCCACACATCAACATTTTCATTGATATATCCCATAGAGCAAGGGACTAAAGGAGAGAATAAACAAACGGGACTTCATCAAAATAAAAAGCTCCTGCATGGTTAAAGGAAACATCAGCAAAATGAAAAGGGAACCAAATGTATGGGAAAATATATTTGACAATGATACCTTGGACAAGGGTTTGATCTCCAAAATAAATAAAGAGCTATGGACTCCACACCAGGAAGACAAACAGTCCAATTAAAAAATGGGCAAAGGTCCTGAGCAGAGACTTCTCTAAGGAGGATATACTCAGAGTGCAGAGACACATGAAAGGATGCTCAGCATCACTAGTCATCAGAGAGATGCAAATTAAAACCACAATGAGATAGCACTTCACACCAGTCAGAATGGCCATCATTCACAAATCAACAAACAAGTACTGGCAAAGTTGTGGAGCAAAGGGAACCCTAGTGCACTGTTGGTGGGAATGTAGACTGGTGCAACCACTGTGGAAAACAGTATGGAATTTCCTCAAAAAACTAAAAATGGAACTGCCTTTTGAAGCAATTCTACTGCTGGGATTATACCCTAAGAATCCTGAAACACCAATTCAAAAGAACATATGCAACCTGATGTTCATAGCAGTGTTATTTACAATAGCAAAGTGCTGGAAACATCTTAAATGCCCATCAGTAAATGAGGGGATCAAAAAACGATGGTACATTTATACAATGGAACACTATACAGCAGAAAGAAAGAAGGAATCTCTCTCCTATGTGAAAAGCATCATTTTTCTTTTTTGTTATTCTGTTTACTATTATTTTATAATAGCAAGGTAATATAATAATATTTTCTATTATTCCAGCAAACAAGCAAATCTCACCTGAATAAGCTACACTGTTCATAAGAAATCTTGTATATTGTTGAATCATCGGACAGAAATTTGGCTTGCGGATTTTTGAGTTGGTAAAAATATTTAATCCTGCAGACTGGGAGAAAATGAATTATTAGAGCACATTGGAAATCCAATCCTAAGACTGGAATATTTTCTTACATTTGCAGTGTACTTTCACTATTATTATACATATAACTCATAAGATCATGAAAATTCTATACAATACAGAAGAGAGTTATTTTATAAATGAAAATGAAGACACAGGAAGTCCAGGGTATCCAGTTAGTGTATGGAAATTTGGATTAGAACCCACTTCTTCAGATTCTTATTTCTGAATTTTTGTCTGCAGTACAGTGATGCCTCTTCAATTTTCTTTTGTATACAAAACTCTTTTAGCCTTGGAAGTTTTCTTCCCTCCCTCCCCAAACAAATATTTTATATATATATATATATATATATATATGACATATATACATAAACACACATATATAAACATACATACCTCATAGCTTTATTGCAGTGATTTTTAATTTTTTAAATTTGAATTTGTAGGATTGGAGAATTTTTCCACAGTCTTAGTAAACTTTGCTTTGTTTATGTTTATTTGGAAAATATACCTTTCCCTGAATGGTTCTCTCAACTCATCCCTTTTCTAATTTATCTTTTCCTCTTTTCTTTCTGTTTTTTTTTTTTTAACTATCCTGAATCTCTGCATCAAAAACACGCATGCCTGAAGTAGCCTGATTTGTAGAGCTCGCCTGTTCCTAACTTCCTCTTTCTTCAACAGCAGCCACAGTTAAATATCACTAGCTGTCCTGTCTCAGAACATATGGGAGACTGTGGGACTCTGAGGCACAGTGGTCGGTGGTGACAGCAATATGAACAAGGAGAAAAGAGTAAGAAATAAATGTTAAAGATGAAACAATGAGCTAATCAACCTAGAGTCCTCTTTTTATTCTTCCACCACTTTATGACTCTGAAGATTCTAGAAGGAGGAGACTTAAATTGCTCTCAGCTAGGCTGCACCTCTACTGGGAGAATGACATATGTTGTCCTCAAGGTACAATGAGGCTTTTTATTCCTTTTTGGTAGTGATCAGGTTTAGTTTTACAACCTGGATAAACCCCCCTTTCATAACTCTACCTAGTTATAGTTAATCCCAAAGATATGCATTTTTATCTAACATGCCTAAAGAGTGCTAACATCTCTATCCCAGGTATCATAGATCTTTTCTTCATGAAATGTTACTTTTAGTTTCCTGAAATTTTTCTGCACCCAAGGAGGATGGTTCAAGTATTGTATTTTGTGTATTCAGTCATTCAACATACCTTTATTGTGCAAATGACTACTATAATGGCTTCCATTGAGTACTCACCTTTCCTGAGGTGTTAGAGTCACTATGGAAAATGCTTCCCTCATGTATTAGAATCTCTGCGAATCACTGAGAGGGGCATATGACAGTGGTAACTAGCTTTGGGATCAACTTAATTAAAACTGTGGGCCCTAAAACTATATGACATACTATTTAAAGTGTCCAAAAATTCATGATTAAATATCTGTATGCATACAAGTTGGCTATGTATTTGAGGTTTTAATGTTTTTAGTTAACCGTTGTTTTGTTTGCGAACAGGGGCAGGATCAGATTCTAGAGTTTAGAAGTCTAGTTGTTCTCCAGCTTACCAGGATTTAGAAAGGAATTTTGGTTATGTTTTTAGGACAAAGAATTACCTGAAAGATTTTGTAAACATCATCGTCATCCAGGGCCTGCTTTGGAGTGTAAATGACTCCATTGTGAGTTATGTCTTCTGCAATTATGCATTCTTCAGTGTCTTCATTCCCGTTATGTCCGTATTGAACATTGAAGTCATTCTTTACTGGTAATGAATTATAGACCTGCAAAATTGAGTAAAGAAAGGAAAATCCTTGTTTTTTCTTAATTTTAAGCATGATAATATTCAGTGTGAGATTGAAAAGATCACAGTGTTTAACATTCCCATGTCAGTATTATAAAAAACAATACGGGGAATCATGGAGAAAGAGTAAAGGTTATGGACGCTAAGCCTCTTATGAAAGAGAAACATCATATGATCTCACTGACATGTGAAATCTAATGAATAAAACAAACAAATGAGCAAAATAGAATCAGGGGCATAGAAACAGGAAACAGACTGATAGCTCTTAGAGAAGAGAGTAGATGGGAGGCCTGGATGAAAGAAGATGAAGCGATCAGTCAAAGGACATACATCCGTGTCCACGGACATGACCAACGGTGTGGGGATTGACTGTGGGAGAGTGGGGGGGCTGGTGGAGGGAGGCAAAGGAAGACAAATTCTGATAACTCTAATAGCATAAACAATAAAATATAATTCAAAAACAAATATTTGAATATAAAAAATAAAAAAGAAAGTAATATAAGAAGAAATCAAATTAATTGATCAAAGTCTCAGAGCCCATTTTGGTTGTATCACAATATAACCTAAGTCACCTGTCTCCCAGTCCAGATGCTTGCTTTTAAAAGGAAACAGAAAATATGGCTAGTACAAAGTGTAACAAGAGAACAAAAGCTACTTATAATTCCATCATCCAGGAATAACCTCTGTAAATACTTGATTTATTTCCTTTTCCCATTTTATATGATTAAGTTCTTAAGTTTTTCAAAAACAATTTTTTTAAGCCTACTATTTTAGGACCACATTTAAATTGAGAAAAAACTAAGTGCCATTATTTTTCCTCTGAAATAAATCAATTCCAGTTCAACTTTTGCCCCAAATAAGGCCACCTGCACAGTTATGTAGTGTTCAGGCCATGAAACACACGCGGGACCCCATGCAGACTTTCTAATCTGGTCGCTGTAATTTCCTATTTGAGCTACAATAACCTCTTAACTATTTTCATTCTTTCATTCTTGTTCTCATACTTTCAGCAGCAAACAGGATCTTCTTAACAGATAAATCTAAATTGTCACTCTCCTGCTTAAAACTTTTTAGTAATTTACTATTATATTTATTGTCAACACCAATCTCCACGCCAAGTTAACAGACCTGTCGTGATCTTCCTGGCTTTCTATTCTACCTATGGCCTCTACCATCCCCTTCTGTCACAACTACATAATAGGTCATTACCTTATCCTTTTTAGAACATTCTAGACTTATTCTGACCACACACCTTCAGGCATGCTTTCATTCATTATAAAGCTTGAAGCATTCATTATAATGCTTGCCCCAACCTTTTCATTACCTGGCAATCTAAGAAGACACCCTTAATCACTATATCAAAAATCGTTCAACTACTTTTTTCTTTATCTCAACATTCTGCTTATTCCTTTCATTATTATTATCAAAACTGGGAAACTCTATATGTTTTTCTACATGTTTTCTACATGTTCTACATGTTTTTGTTCTTTGTTTGATATCTCACAAGATGACAAGTCTAAAATGGTCAAAAACAAATCTGATAGTTCACTGTTAGAGTTATTTCTAGAGCACTATCCGTCCTACAGTGAAGATGTCATGAATACTTGTTACATAAATAAAGGGACCACGAAACTTGTAAACTGTAAGACCCATTTGAAAATGTTCTATTATAAGAGACACCTTTAAAAGACAAGTTTGAGTGAAAACTCTCCTTTGTCCATAATTAAAACTGGTAAGTGCCTGGATTTTAAAGAAAGCTTAAAAAGCTGGTATTTCGCTGCTAACTTTAAGTGTGGTGCAAAGTGGTACCAAGTGAAATGTGATTCAAATTCCACCTTTAAAATATATTTGTGGCATACTCTTTCTACAGTTGCTTAGTCTACCCTAGTTTTGTTTTTCATTTATAAAATTGAGGTAATAAAACCCCTCTTAAAGAATTATTATTCATTCATTCATTCACTCAAATATGTTGAGCATCTTTCATACACAAGGTGCTGTGCTAGGCACAGGGAAGGTTGTGGTGAGCAAAGTTGTTCCTTTACTGAGAACATATTATAATAGAGAATAAAATGAGATGATATATGAGCACCTTGTGCAATGTCTTCTGTGTAACTCCATTGAATTTCAACTCATCCATAACAATACATTATACCTGACACGCTGAAGAACTTGTCCTTTGCAATTCTAATTTCCAGGCTCCAAAACATGACCTTACCATATGTGTATTTTCTAATATTCAAGAACGAAATAGGACTCACTGACTGAGGTGAGAGCTCAGCTTCAGACTTCATGAGCAGCACACTCTGGTCTATTGCACGAAGGGCACAGAGGGACTGAGGAGTGGCTGTGATCTTCAGTTTGGTGTCTGAGGCTGGCAGGCTCTGGGCTGAGGAGAAGCCCAAATTTACCTGTCAAGAAAATATGATTATAGTAGCAGATTTTCTATTACAATCTCAAAACTCTCTGGTACCTCAGGCTAGGCCTAGTCCTTTCTACATTTCTTTTCTCTTCATCCATTTTAGAGCAGGATTAAGAGATGAATCCACCTAGGGATGATCAGTTTAACCATCTCTGCAATAAACTGAAAAGGTGGTTCTAGTTAACGCAGGTTTCCACTCCTTATATAACTAGTGAAAAATAAATTGATTTTGATTACTAGGAACCAGAATCCTGAATGGGAACCGAGTGCACATGCAAACAAAGATGCACACCTTGTAGCTGACCTCTCTCAGTGTAGAGGTTTTGTGATGAATGTGTGTACTTTGTATCATGCTGGGAAAATCACATTTTGCCTCTGAGATCAGCCAACCCAAGTCTCCCTTGGTTGTCAGTCTCCATCACCTGACATTCTTAGGAAGTGTAATAACGTTTACCGGGATCAGAGGTTTATTGGGTCTTAAAAATTAAACATCTAATGTTCACCCTAAGAGTTAATTGGTTGAGAAATTCAAAGAACTGTGAATAAAGAATAAGAACTACAAAATAATGGGAAATTATGCACAATTTTTTCAGGGATTTGATTCTACTTTGGCCAGTAGAGAGTCACTGGTAAGTGAAGATATTGGTTCCTTATGTTTGTATACAATCTGATTTTTATAGTCAGACATAAAGTAGAATAATTTAAAACTTAGTTACTATAGTGGCATCACGCAACCTAGGTTCTTGAACTGAAAGATGATTTGGGTTGGAATAAAAAGTCAATATGTTTAGTGAAATAATATCTGACTCGGATTGCTGAATTTAACTATGATAAACCTGTTATGCCATCTACTGAATTGATGTAATGGGTTGGACTTACGTGTTATGAAACATAAATTAAAAAAATAAGTAATTGATTTTTCCTCAAGATGCAATAGTAGTTATTGCTGCAGTTCAATATATTATGAAAATACTGCTTACAGGGACTTCTATTTTAAACATGTGTTTTTTTATTTTTATAAAATTTAAGTTAGTTAAAATATGTTTTATGTCCATGTCAAGTCAGTTATTTGGAATTATAATCAACTAAAAATACTTTTAGTTAAGAAGTGGATATGTTAGAAAATATAAAATGTTTTACTGATATGAAAACCAAAAAAGACTTTAAGACATATTTTGAGAGTTTGTACTTATCTATATTAAGTAATGTTATCCTCAATGAATAATTATATATGGTTAAAAATGGCAAGCAATTTAAACTGTTACATAGTACGTAATATTTATCCTAAATCTCTTATTTTTAAAGCAAGAAAGGGGTATATGAATTTTGAATAGAAAACAGCTTTTCTTTACCCCAACAAAAATTGAAAAAAATATTTAAAGTATATTGGGTTGATGGAGCATGCATCCCAAACTGACCTGGATCTTTCTTCACGTCCTTAGCCCAGTCTTCCCTGTTTGATCTTCATCCTGTTGGAATGTCTAACTTCTACAGGCCTTGATTTTTAACTTTAATAGTTCTCTTTTTATAATTTTTTTGTGATAAATAAAAATAGTCTACTTTTTTCTAAACACTGAATAAAACTTCATCTATAATTACTTATTTTTAATAACTGATCTCCATGTCTGATCAATGATAAGTTAAAAGATACTTGACATAAGTGATTGAACACAATGCCTGTGGAGTTTTACTTTTCTATGGAAGTTTGTGGTTTTACACAAGAGTTTTCATGTGATTTGTACCACAGAGACCATTGCTAGAATGAGTAAAATGTGTTGGAATTTGTAGCATAACACAGCCATTTTAAGGTTTAACAAACAACTGCCTGTGATTAGCAATGAAGGCATTGAAGTTCAAAGCAGGAATTTCTTTTGGTTAATATAAAACACATAGAACATTTAAACAGGACAGAAACTATGCTCTTGGGCACCTATTCTGGGTTAATACCATTCTTTGTAAGGTGGAATTAAACATTTATATCAGAATCCCTTGAGTATTTTTTTAAGATCACAGTATATTAAGATGTGGATAACCTAAATATAGTTCTGATTACAGAAATGTTCACTTGCTATAAATGTATATTGTTTTAATCTCCATAACACCATTGTTAAAGAGTCCTTTTGGGGATATTTTAAAAAAGACACCCAAAGTTGGTGGATCCTATCTGATTGTTAATGTTAATATTACAGCACCACATTCTGTTGGGATAATGCTTATTTATACCTCAGTAGGCTTCTCATTATGGCTATGTATTTTTTTGAAATATACAAAGATCTCACTTGCAGTTGTTATATTTTTACACTGTAGTCATTATTAGAGTGCTCAAGCTATGTTTATCAAAATGGGGTTCACACATATACCCCTGTTCTGTATTATCAAACTAAATTTAAACTCACAATAAGTTACTGGTTTCTGCAGCAGTACAGGGAGGTGTGTCAAGTAGGTATGATGGGATAAAACTGACACATCTTTGTGAAACATCAGTTTTAATTGAAAAAATGTGAAAGAAAACATTTCAAAATTAAAACGATTAAAGGTTTATAATAAAATAGGTTCTGAATTTCACGTGAATTTTAAGACAAAAACAAGAAACCTAACAAATTGTGCTAAAGGCAATCTGATTTGGACTGCCCCACTAGGACCTCTCAGGGTATGGCATCACTCTCTGCCTCTAGGGGTCCTTTGGAGGCAAGTTTTAGGAGCATATGTGATGCTCTTTTACTGTCTGTACATTCCTACTTTTTGTACTTCAAAAAGAGAGCTGGATAAAAGGACTGGGCTGAAGCAAAACACCCACCTTATTGGCAAAACAGTTTTCTATCTCGAGTTTCTGTGTATCTGCAACAATTTCTCCATTAGGTAAAATAGTATAAACAAGTAACTGGGCGGTAGGAGCAATGTCTGAGTCCACTTGAAAGGAGAAGGAAAATACCCCCTTCACTGGAGAATAAAGGAAGTTCAAGAAAATAGATTAGGAAGAGGAAAGTGTTCTCAATTTTATAAGGAAGAGTTTCTCAAATATTTTAGCTTATTTATATTTGAAGTATACTAAAGTAAAAAAATACTTGCATTTATACCATTGTGCATGTACTAGTGTTCAATAAATATATGCAGAACTAATGATATTTTTCCTTAAAGATTTAGGTTAATTTGTTCATTTCTTCTGTTTAGGTAGAAAAAAAAACATTTAGTGCATGCCTCAATTTTTAAATTAAAAAAGATTTATTAAGAAAGAAGTTAAGACGAAACTTCTAGATATCTTTAATTATCTCTATCTATGGTCCAAATCAGCACAGTTCTTGTCATATGCATGAGGATAATTCAAAGAATGCAACACAGTCGCTACCCTCAGATCATTTACAAAAGAACAGAGGTACAGGTACAAATAATCACATATAAAACGAGCTGTGCCCCTCATTTTTATAAAAGAATTCTCTGTATTTTTCTTAATGGTTGTTTTCTGTGTGAATTGCATAGTATTTGTATAATGTACCTGCCTAATTTTCTCATAAATGTTTTAAGTTTGATCTTTGTAGCATAATATTCTTTAAAAAATATAGCCTTCCCCAAAATTTGAAGGCAGCTTTCAGTGAAAATAACAATAACAGCAGGGTCAATATAAATTTGAAACAATAATACTGAAACTGCATGAGGGTGGATTTCTGGAGTCAGGTTAAACATAGGCAGAAATCAATTTTATTAATAATTTTATCAATTTTACTAACAAAATGGTTATACACTAATGTACTTAAATTTAGCATTGAGTTTTTTAAAAGTAAAAGACAAATGAAACAACAACCATTTATATCATCAAATAAAATAAAGTACTTTTTTCTTAAAAAAACTTTTTTTCTTATCACTCCACCCTTCTAGGTACTTACTCTGTATACAATTTAAACTCTATTACAAGAACTAATTTTGAAGAAATTGCTTTATGAGGCACTTTGGGTTTTGATATGCTGTTAGCAACAATCTTAATATCACATGTGAGTAGTTGTAGAATGTATGTAAAACAGCATTTTGAAGAAAATGCACAGCACCAATAACTATATTAGAAAAGAAGGGTCTCAATCAATGACCTCAGCTTACACCTGAAGGAACTGAGAAGAGCGTATTATATGCAATGTAAGAAAAAAGAATAAATAATACTAATCAGTGGATATTGTGACATAAATGTAGAAAAACAGAGAGGAAATTCAACCAAAAGCCACTTGTTTAATAAAATCAACACAATTGATAAACCTGTATCATGACTGACCAAGAAATAGAGAACATACAAATATCAGTATCTTGACTTAAAGAAGTACTATTACTATAGATATTATGGCCATTAAAAATTATAACAAAATATTATGGACTGTTTTATGTCAATAAAGTGGACAATTTAGAGAACTAGACAAAGTCATTGAATGCTACACACCATCGAATCTCACTCAAGAAGTAATAGCTAACTTATATTGTTCTTTATTTATTAAAGAAAATGAATTTTTAGCTATAACTTTCTCACATAAAGAATTCCATGCCCAGAGGATGCACTAAAAAATTCTATCAAACATTGAAAGGAAAAAAAAAAACAAGTCTGAATAAATTCTTCCAGAAAATTGAAGGGAGAGATCACAGATCCTCTAAGCTATTGTCAAAAAGAACTGAAAAGAGAGATAAAACTATTCAAGAAAAGTCTGTGGAGAATCTTCATGTTTAATGAAATGAGTCCTTGTGACACGTGGGAGATCCACAAATTTTTTGAGATATGCATTTCAGCAGGAACACTGCCTGTTTGGATCGAAAGGGACAGAGGGAGTATAAAATGAAAGAAGGATATTAGACTCATCAAATTCTACAAGCAAGAAACAAGCTGATTAAACTATCAGCTTGCAAACATATGCTATATTTCGTGAAAAAGGAAGAATGCTTCTAAGAGTGAAACCTTAAGTTCAGAGGTCAGAAACATGAACCCAAGAGGATTTTTTTTTTTCCAGATCTTGAAACCCAGCTGGATTTCAAACTTTCTTGAGACTGATGATACATTTTGTCCCAGAATGGATTATACTTAGGGCCCCACAAATACCTAATTTAGATGATTCAGATGATGATATTTGGGACTTTTGAGTTCATGAGATTTACATGGGATTTTGGACTTGAGTTAATGTTATAGTGTATTGAGCCACTGAGGGATGTTGGAATGAGGTGGATGCCTTTTACATGTGAGATGGATGTGAACCTTTTGGACCAGAGGGTGGTTTGTAGTAGTCAGAATAATATATCCCCCAAGATATTCATGTCATAATGTCAAAAACATGTGTATATGTTACTTTCTATAGCAAAAGGGACTTTGCAGATGTGATGAAGTCAGGGTCCTTCCGATGGGAAGATTATATTGGATTATCCAAGTGGGCCCAATGTAATAACAATAATGTTTAAAAGAGAAAGGCAGGGATGAGGAACTAGAAATGTTTTCTTTTTTTTTCTGTACAATATTTTAGTATAATTTTTTTAATTTTTAAATTACAGTCAGCATACAATATCGTATTAGTTTCAGGTGTGTAACCTAGTAATTAGACATTATATAACTTACTAAGTGATCATCCCAATAAATCTAGTATGCATAACTTTATGGCACTGGTAATTTATTTTGATCTGATTTCCCACCTTAATAAATAATTACCTTTAAACCCAGAAAAAAGAGAAAGTCAAGAATGTAAGAAAGAAATAAAGATGGTGTGCCACTAGCATTGAAGATAGAAGGGGCCATGAATTAAGGAATGCAGAAATTCTTTAGAAGCTGGAAAAGGCAAGGAAACAGATAATCACCTAAATCTCAAGAATGAAAGTAGCCCTGCTGGTACCTCGATATTAGCCCTGTGAGACTTGGTGACCTACAGAAGTGTAAAATAATACATCTGCATAATTTTAAGTCAGGAAGTGTATGATAGTTTTTTACAGAAGCAATAGGAAACTAATACAAAAACATGCAGAGTAAAACTTTTCTTTGGTGATTTTCTGCATTTCGAATTATCTTCTGCATTTTAAAAACCATTATAAAATGAATATATTTTATTTTAGGAATAAAATTTAAAATATAGACATGCTATAAAAAGAAAAATTCTAAATAGACTACAATAAAGCCTTTTGTATGAGTTTTTTCATGTCTTTGATTGAAGAAAATTGTTGACAATTTAATGTAAACATAACTCATTCTTTATAAAATGTTCAAGATTTGACAATAGGAAAGAAAAAACAGGAAATCCTGAAAGTACTTACCATCCCGTTGCTCAATGGACAACACATGGATTCCTGACTGGGAGATGCTTCCTCTTGCTTTAATCTAAGGCAGAGAGAAATGCATTTATTATTATTTCTAAGGGCACATAATAAACTTAATCAAAATTGTAGCATAAATAAACAATAATTTCACTACTTCAACCCAGAAGGTATTTTGATCACCAAATTTCTCTTCTAATACTTCCCTATAGGTATAATTATATACTTTAAGTGACAAACATATACTTTTACAAGGTTTTTGTATTTTACTTAATATTTAGTTTGTAATGTAAATATTATTTCAAATTTACATATTCTTTTAAAAATAATGTAACATTATATGAAGAGCAACCTATAATGAAGGTAGATATAAAATATATGTAAATATTCTCTATAGTCTCTACTTAAAAACAACAACCAAGAGCTCAATATATTGACACTCTCTGTGTTCCAAGCACCAAACTAGTTTTAGGATTTTATTTAATTTACACAGTAATCTCATGAAGTCTTATAATTGCCAACTCCAGTATTAGGGTGAGATGACTGACATTTCTCTTTATGGGTGAGGTTAGGTAAATTGCCCAGGGTGACAGATACAGGAAGGAATAAAGCCATGATTCTAACTTATCGTCACTTTTTAACTTTTTAATAAAAATTTAAAGAATGTTATAGTTAGTGTTCCTATACAGAATTTCCTACACATACATTTTTCTTGTGACAGTGACTTACTTGGGTAACTACTGGCTTTGAATATTTTTAATTTTGGGACATAAATAGGTATATTGGCCTCAAAAATATCATGCCAATTTATAATATGTCTGTGAAGGTATTTTTCCCTGGACTTACACCCGTCATAAACTTCATAAATTATTAGAACATTTATAGGTATACAATGCTACTGCTTTATTGTTTTAATTTTCACTTCTCCAATTAATGTCAAAATTAAATATTTTTCCAGATTATTGTTTAACATTTTTATTTCTTGTTGAATATGTTTTTGATTCTAATCTTTTGCTCACTTATTTACTAAAAACAACTTCTCTTCAAGCATAAAAACAAAAAATATACATATTTATATTGATAAAGGGCATTACTTAGATAGCAATTCAATCTTTTGGGATCTACACAGTTGGGAAGAGCTTTAGTGGCTTTTATTCTCACCAAATAATAGAAGGTTAACTCCTTTTCATCTTTGAGAACCTGTCCATTCAGAATGTAGTGTGTCCGGATCTCTTGGGTTTTCCCACAGGCTATGATACCAGTAACAAGTTCAAGGTGAATGTAACTCTTGCTTGGAGAAAAAATATGCTTTGCAGTATGCTGTGCTTGTGAATGCATTTCCTCAAGCCACCAGTTTTCAAAACAGTTGGGATTCTCTTTGTAAGTGACCTAATGGAAGGAATAAATGTCTTACATAGGCTATTTTAATATATATTACGTTCCGTATTTGTTAGTCATTTTCTATAATTTACTGAAGATTTTATATAAACCATGTCTGCTTTATTCTATTATAAGCTACTTTCCCAAACAAAGCATAATCTATGAATGATTTTCCCTTAAGTTTATTTTAGGTTATATTGTACTGACTTAGTAGATATTATTCACTCACAATCAAGGCCAATTACTGTTTCTTAATATCCTTATGGCTGTAAATCACAGAAGATCATTCAAATATTCAACACAGAATAAAAAATGGTATACCAAAGAAGTCAAGAGAAACCTAATTTTATTATAAAATTGTAAAAATATTGAATTTTTCAAGGGAATATCAAGGTGATCTAATAAATATCTCCTGAAAACTAGATGATCTAAACAGAGTCAGTCTAACAAAGTCAAACCCAGTCAATCTAAAAATTCTGACAAATTTTTGTTTCCGCGGGAGCAGAGGTTGGGCAGCGGGGAGAGCAACTGGGGGAAAAGCTGGGACAACTGTAATTAACAACAATTAAAAAAAAGAGTTTTTTGTTTCTTACAATTTATGTCTCTACATTGCTTAATTTCTATTTTACTCTTTATCACCTTTTCTTTTATCCCTAGAGTCACAGGTTTCCCATATATCCTTAAATTATGTGGCTCCAGTGGTCTCTATCTTTTTGGTTCCTATGCCCTTTCCACTTACAGTAACTATAACTGAAGAAGATGTAAGGTTGGTGGTATCGATGGAAATTTTCGCCAGACCATGCTCATTCGTGGTAAAGCGGGAATGGTATGCAATGTGATCCAAAGAGACAGCTAGAGTTTTATTGGGGAGTGGCTGATTCTTCTCATCAACTAGAAGAACCTGGAAAAATGAAAGTGATAGCCGGTTTCAAGTGTAATGCAGCCATAACCTCATCCATTCTTTGCTGTGTTCATCCTTGATGTCTTGGACACTGTCATTTACTAAAGATCTTAGAATCTAAAAATAAGATTTGCTTTCTAGGGTCTAAATTATTTTTGCTTTTGATATTTCAATTTAGATAATTCATGAGCATTCAATGGAAAATATCCTATACTGGGCTCATGATATTACCTTTCTAAATTTTCTTCATGTCTGGTGTTCTTTACCTTAGTACATGGTACTTTTATCCATCCCATAGTTTATGCAGAAATATTGAGGGCTTTTTTTTTTGTCATTTTCTCTTTTACTACCTGTATCTAACTCATTGCCAAGTGCTATCTCTTCCCCTGTAAAACATATTTTATTGCTATTTACTTCTCTCCAAATCCATTTCTACCATTCCAATTAAAATCACATTTTTTCCCCACCTGGTTTCCCTTAGCTTTCTATTTAATCTTATTCAGTCCATCTTCTTGTTGCTTCATCCTTGTTTCAAACCATTCTTTATGCTGCCTCAGCTAAACTAATCATGTATTCTTAAAACCTTCAGTAATTTCTCAACCCAAAATTCTAAACATATACCAAAAAGCCCTTTGAGGTCTGTTCTAGTTTACGTATTGCTGATCAGTCGATACAGTTGTACCTTCTATCTCAGCCAGTCAGGCTGACTACCTCTTAGTTCTTTGTTCTTGAAAAGCTGTTTCACAGTTAGAGCCTTGGACATTCTCCCATCTTTCTTAAATTTCTGACCAAGTTACATTAATCTTTCATGTCTTTAGTTTCCTCATACTTTTCTGCCTACCTGAAATGACCTTGTCCAGTCATATCTATATATTGATTATTTTTGTCAATTTAATATGAAATACTGGAATAAATGAAGATAATATAAAATTCATACTAAGCCACTAAAATGAGGAAATTTGGTTATATACTGTCAATTCAAAGATTAGTTACTGCAAAACAAAAATGTCCAGAAATCTTGCATATCTTATATGAAAGAAAATTGTTAGTTTACTAAATTGGATATTGGTCCTAAAATTTACCAATATTATTAACAATATTGAGACTTGAAACTGAATAAAAATTTTTTTGAAAAAAAATTAAAAGCTATAGATAATTAAAAATTTAATCATTTAGATGAAAGACTTTTACTTTTTTCTTTAGAAAATTATATTACAAAATCATTGTTTAAAAAAAGGCAATCAAAGAATATGTAGTCTAGCTACTCAGAAAAAATGAATTATAAAGTTAAGTTAATTGATATAAAGAAAGTTAATTGATAAAACTATGCTTTATTTTTCTGGATTTTGTGATGATGTTTGACTTTTAAGTTTGTAATTTGCTATAATTTATTTTCTTACTGTAATAAATATTAATTTTCACAATAAATTTTGATTTGGTGATATAAAAACATTTTATTAAAAGCCACATCGCCCAAATTATGATTATATTGAAAAGATATTTTACCTGCCCAAAGAAAGGGAGCCCACGTCTATAATGTGAATCTACTTTTATAAACACCAGTTTGCTTAAGGTATTTGTGATTTCACATAATCCATGCCCAGTTAATTCCAACCCTGAAAAAGAGTAAGTACAGTTGAACAATTCTATGTATTCAATTCACCTCCTACCTTCACCCCAGCTTCACTCCATCGCAACAAAATACTATCCATATCCTTTTTTCTTATTCTTTCCAGGGTTTCTCACACATAGGAAATACGTGCAATTGGACATTAACTTCATATTCATAAAAAATTATTGGCAACCATAATTCTCTAACTCCTGCAATATCTTACTTATTCAAACTATGTGCTTAAGTTTTTCCCATCTCCTCTGTGATTTTGTTCCATGTTTGTTTCTGTCTCTCTCACATCCCTGCCGCCTCTCCACAACTTTTTGCTTATAACATAATTTTTCGCATTGACCTAAAAACATGCTTAAATTTCTTACATGGACAACTTTTCCAGCAAGACCCTTCCTTTCACTGAAAGGCCTGTCCAAGGTATAACCAACACCCGATGCATTTCCATTCAGTGAAGTATAATCTGTATTTTGTCCTCAGCATCTAAAGTATCACTCTGTCAAAGTCTAAATTTTCCCCTACTTGCTTCTTTAGTATATGATTTATTTTTTATACACATGCACCAACCTACATTTTCAGATTCTTCTGAGACCAAGCACATTTGTGTTATGCTTATCATGCTTTCCCAGCCCATAACTATCTTTCAAATATTATTCATTGTATAGAAATCAGCTCAAATCAGTTTTCTTTTGCTTTATGTTAGAATTAATTATTTCTCTTAATACTCATTTATCCCATATACTTTGTATTTCTTGTGGTAATTTTATTATGATTATATATCTATACATATATACATATCCATATATGTATATAATTTCTTTTTAGATTACTAATTTCTTGAGGACAGGTATCATGCTATTATCATAGTTCCCAGAATCAATAAAGTGTTTTACATGGAATGAAATTTTGATAAATGTTTAAAAAATAATAAATGATGAACTAATATTTAAAAATAATACAAACCTGTTCCCTCCTCTCTGATCTTGGCTTCCACATTTAACGCCATTCCATACCCTTTTAATCTCAGCTGAAATACTTTAGTCTTTACAAGTTGTGTGAAACAGCCTTTACTGTCTGCCTGAAGAGAAAGGAAGAGAATTCCTAGGTCTTCTGATTTGCTATCAAAAGAGTTAGTTATTAACCTATGGAAATTTTTTGTGGGCTATAGAAGAAAATTTTACAAATATTCCAACCATCTTTTATTCACTTACCTTTTCTCAAGCCTCAGAATGACATAAAATGTCTTCATTACTCATTGAGTTACTCTCGCCAATCTTTTCTCCTTTTTTCCCTTGAGAGCCTATCCTATTTTTGCCACATTAGACTTCCTAGAATGTTCAAAGGTGCCATAGGATTTTGCATTTCTATTTTGCACATATTGTTCCTCAAATGATAACATTCTTTCTCCTAGTTATGTCTTGGCCAACAGTTACTGCTCTTCTAAACTCAACCCAAATATAAACACCTAAGAAGCCTCTGTAGCTACCTCCACCTAAATATTGGCTCAGGGTTGTATTTTCTTAATCTCAAAAATTAATGAAAACAAATCTATCCATCGAATAGGTGATTTCTTATAACATAGACACGCATCACATAATGATGGGGATACATTCAGAGAAATGCATCATCAGGTAGTCGCGCAAACATCATAGAGTGGAATGTATTTAAGCAAACCTAGAAGAAATAACCTACTACACATCTAGGCTGTATGGGATAGACCATAGTTCCTGGGCTACAGGCCTGTATAGGACGTTACTGTGCAAAACAACGTGACGGTAAACTAAGCACGAGAGAAAATGATGTGCTCAAGAGAGACACAGTAAACATGAGCCATGTGAGGCTGCTGCTGACATGACATAGCACACTGTTTTACAAAAAAAAAACATAACTTTTTTTATAAGTAGAAAGAGTATACCCTAAAATAATGATAAAAAGTATAGCATAGTAAGTACCTAAACCAGCAACACGGCCATTTGTTATCAGATATTGTATACTGTACCTAACTGCCTGTGCTGTACTTTTATACAACTGGTGGAGCATTAGGATGGTTTACACCAGCATTGCTGCAAACAGGTGCGCCATGCGTTGCACTGCGGCAGCACCGAGAGCACTGGGCCAGGGCTACTATTGACTAAATAGGTTGAAAGCATTGACTAAAGCGTTGTCATGTAGCACATGACTGTAATCAGGTTTCCAAAGTAAATATTGAGAGCTGTGCTTTAATAAAGATTTGTTTTTACTTTTGTACTTACATGAAAATATTTGCATAATAAAATTTAATTATATTTAATTACATATTGAGGTCATGACTCACTCGAAAATAAAAATTAATCTTAGTCTCTCTGATACAGTAAAGATTTTGACTGCTCTATTTTTCTCACATTTATCTAGCACTCTTTGGATACTTCCACGTCCTTTTATGCCCTTATACCTGGCATGTTGATGGCAGCTGGAAGAAAATTACAAAACCAGACAAATAAATATCACTATAAATCCAAAAGCCCAGCCCTCAAGTGGGCTCCTAATGTTGCCATGCAATTATACGATGATTCCCTTACTTCACAATCTTTCAAAGTGACTATTTCAAACACTACTCTCTATTGTATTGTATTCACAATATAATATTCTATTGTAGTCCTCATAGTATTACAATCCAGAAGAAAACAAGATATGGTTTTAGTATCCTGGGAAGAATGGTTTCCTTATACCTTTTGACTGAATTCTTCGCAGATACTTTGTGAATGTCTTCCCTGACAGGAGGAATAGAATTGTGCATATTTTCTGCATACATTAATTGTCACCAGGCCAGGGACAGGCTTCCCATATGTGTATCTATAACAATAAAGCAGTCATACAAAAAAATATTTAGGATGATGGGATGGGGTGCAGGGTGGAGGGGATACAGGGGAGAACAAAATGAGGCAACTGTAATAGCATAATCAATAAAATATACAAAAAAAGATATTTAATATTTAACTCTGTTGTTTTTCTCATGAGTTGATCTATTCACGTATCCATCTTGCTCATTTGCAGCAATTGTATTTCCTTCTATAGCATTTGTACTTTAAAAACTCTTATTCCAAAACTGTCATAGTTATCTGTGTAAGCATATGTCTATAAGATATAAGGAGAAAATACTTACTGAATCTTTGGAAACACCTCCAAATGGAAGATATAAGGAGAAAATACTTACTGAATCTTTGGAAACACCTCCAAATGGTTTTTCTCAGATCTTTCCTCCCACTGCCAGGTGAGGTTTTATTATAAGCTGATTTTATCTCTATCTTTCTCTTATGTCAGACTACCTAGGTTATGATGTCAGCTTCAAACATACCTCTTAATTTTTACGTATTTTAAGGGGATAAAAGAGAAGTTAAAGGGGAAAGCACTAGCTATAAAACAAAAATGCTATAAATAAATATTATCATAATGACTAACTCTGGTTCTGCCAAACCAGATGGAAGGATATAACGTGGTATGGTTTGCAGCTTTGTGCCTCCCCAAATTCAAATATTGAAATTCTAATCTCCAAACTGGATAGTATTAAGGGGTAAGGCCTTTGGGAGGTGCTTAAATCATGAAAGTGGAGCCTCCATGAATGGGATTAGTGTTTTTATGAAAGAGGTTCCAGAGAGGTCCCTTGCCTCTTCCACCATGTGAGGACAAGGTGAGAAAGCACCAACTCTGAACCAAAAGGAGGACCTTGACCAGAACTTGACCATGCTCTCACCTCAGTCCTGGATTTCCCAGCCTCTAGAACTGTGAGCAATTAATATCTGTTGTTTGTAAGCTGCCCAGTCTGTGGTATTTCAGTACAGCTGAGCCTGAATGGACTCAGACATGATGTGAAGTCAAACTTAGCTTATTGTTTCTCATAGTATGTTGTCTACACCGACTTCACGGGAACCACCTGAGTCATGTCTTGAGATTCAGAGTCCCGAATCTCTCCTGAGATTTATGATTAGCATCTCTAGAGGCGAGGCCCAGGAATCTGCATTTTAACTAAACTCCTCTCCAAGCTCTAATGCACATTTAAGTTTGAGATCTATCGTTTTAGCCCAAACTGTGAAGATGGGGAGATTTGGGCTCAGTGTCCCCAAACTTCTCCCCTTTTAAAATAAGTTTCCACCAAATTTCCACCAGTACTAATAAAGTAATGTTATTTAGTAAATTTCAATCACTTTGTTGAATCTTATCTTTGAGTCTGAATCAAAAGGTATTTCCTGTGCTGGAAAAATTTAAAACACCAAAGCAGATAAGAAGATTGAAAACATGTTTCTCATTCTGTTTTCAAAAGCAAGAGGTAATGTCTCTCCTTGATGCGTGTGAAGGAAGCTTTATGGCACTAAAAGGCAATCTGGGAAGAAATAACTATGCCATATATTTTTACTTATTTGTTTGTTTTTTATTTTTAAAAGTTTTTATTTATTTTATTTTATTTTTAGATTCTGGCAAAAGGAGGAAGAAAGAGGAGAGAAACATCAATGTGTGGTTGCCTCTCACGTATCCCATACTGGGGACCTGGCCCACAACCCAGGCATGCACCCTGACTGCAGAATCGAACCAGGGATACTTTGGTTTGCAGGCCAACACTCAATGATATATATTTTTAATTCTACATTTTTATCCAGCATTTAAAATAAAGGGCCGGTTTAGCTTCTTCTAAATTTCCATAGCTTAAGAAATTCAGAGAAAAAAAAAAGCTGGCTATGATAGAACACAGGATAACACAGAAGTCATGAGCATGAGCTCCAGAGTGGGATAGCCGAGGGTCGGGTTGGCACAGTGTCTGAGTAATGTACATGCTTATGCACCTGGATTTTTCTGGATTGCGGAGACAAGAATACAGGTGATGTGTTCAGTATCTGGAGCCACACTGTTGGGTTTCTGCCATTTACTACCTGTAGGAACGTGGGCAAGTTTTGGTTTTTTTTCAATCCTTTATGTGTTAGAGTTTCCTCATTTGTTAATTGAGGATGACTATCCCCATCTCATAGGGTCATTGTAAGATTAAAAATGTTAATAAGTGTAATGCACTTAAATAATTGTTTAGCACATTTTAAGTGTTCAGTAGATGATTTCAATATTACTAGGAAAAGTGTCATATGTTACCATTCTTGCTCCCTAATCAGGGCTCAGCCAACTTGGGAAGAGCGTGATTCCTTCTGTAACGAAAATACTTCTAAGTCCAGCAACAGTTATTTGCAATACAAATCAAGAAGGAAAATAGAAATGAGATGAAAAATGTAACTTACAGGCCACACGCGGATACCTCAAACGTTTCATCTAGAAAACCAATAGTCTTAGGCATTTTCAACTGGACCTCAAATTTGGGCAAAACTGTTGTCAGGAGAAGAAAAAAAAAGAGGTGAGCATGGGCAGGAGATCTTAAAAGTATTAGTACTAATTCTATTACAGAGCCTTTTAACATAAGATCACATGCAATGATTTCAATAACAATTTGGAGCAGCAGGGACGCTACTGAGAAAGGAGATGTCGTTCGTAATCCTGGACCGTTTGTGTCACATTAGTTTGGTTAAGCTGATACTACACCTCCTAGAATCTCCTTGTCTTGACTTTGTTCAATATTTCAAAGGTGGAAGGCAGGCATCACCCTAAGTCTCTGAAGATCATCATAAGGTCATTAGGTTCCATTTGTTATTATTCTTTCCCACTGTGTCCAGCTCTTCTTCTGAATTGCTAGCCCTGTTGACTAACACAGGCCAGAGGCTCACCACCAGACACTTAGTTACAGAAACACTGCAGTGGCAGCTATGGAGAGGTAAGAGCCTTCCACAGATTGCACTATCAGTTTTTCTTCATGGGTCACTCTGGCAGCAGAAGGTGCTCTTGCCAGGCTAATTTATTTGTGCTGACCATTGGTTCAGGAGGACTGTTATTAATTTCCTCTGATCCACCAATTCCTGCTGGACACTTAATTTTCTGGCCCCTCCTACACTTGTATAAGGTTAGTTATTCAGACAATAAATCCCTGCTAGCCAATCTTAAATATTCCCATGTTATAAATGTCTCGGGTGCATGCCGAATTCTTACCATATTCATCTACTTCAAAGGAGTGCTCTATTCTTCTCCCTGACTCCTTCTGCACAATGACCTTGTAGGGGCCCAGGGTGGGCTCCACTGAGAGTGGGAAAGAGAGCTGGGTGAGTCCCCCTTGCAATCTGAGACTTTGCCATTGGAAAATTCGGTTCCTTTTAGGATTCTATAGGTAAAAACATTATGAGTTCAAAGAAACAATTGAAATACATACTTCTGATAAGGAGACATTGGGAGCTGGATAATAGATGGTTGGTAAATTGGCACCAAAGGTATTAGGCAAATTTTATAAGAATTCTAGACTGAGAAAAAGGCAATAAATTTACCAGCTATGAGATGTTAAGATTATAGTACCTCTTTTTGAGATTAGCCATATTTATTGTGGTCAGAAATATTGGAAGAGTCACTAAATTGCATCACCCCAGGGAATTTTGTTCCTTCATTTACATCTTATCCACTCTTCAAAAGATTTAAGAAAAACCAGAGAAGCAGTGTTTATTTAGTTTTGGTGAAATGCTAGTGGGGACAGGAGAGGTAGAGAGAGGCAATTTAACATAACTTGTGGTAAGTCTTCATCCCAATTAAGATACAATGGTATATTACCTACCTGAATATAAACCACTGGGAACTGAAAAGAAAGAAATAATATGAGTGTGAGGTAGAATTTACAAAGAGAAAATCATGATATCAGCATTGATAGAGTATCTGGGTCAGAGGAAGTGAATCTGTATATTTCTTGTCCAAGCAAGAAATTATGCCCATCCCTCTCACAGCACTCTATACATTTAGTTTGGGACACATGTATCTTAAGAAGTCATGCCTTCCCCTTTATGAAATAATGTAAAATTGAGGAAGCCTACACTTATATAAAAAAAAGTCCAAATAATACATTTATTTTGCAGATGATATTTATCTCTAAGAAATTCTCTATGTCTCTAAGAGAGAATTCAAATGCAGTTATTTTTCCTGTGTTCAATAAAAATAACTGGTATCTTTAAGAATATCATGTACACAATATTTAATTTAAGAATCTAATTAATGAACTGATTTCTCTTATTCTCCAGAAGTTGTAGTCTTATGAAATCTTTTTGTGCTAGGTTTAAGTATCTCATATTTGTCTTAGGCTCTCCAAAAGTGCAGGCTTTTAACTTTTTGCATGTTTCCCCAAAGCTCACCCATCATTATGAGACTCACCGTTTCATTCAAAGGGAGAAAATTGATATCCACAGAGACAATGCGGAATCTCACTGAAACAGAGATTTTTTCCCATGAAACCCTCCAAGGAGAATCCAAGGTAATAACACAGATAACAACATGCTAGGACTTCCATGACTGTAGAATAAAGTAATAAAGAATCTTGCTCCACCCCAACTCCCTGCCCCTTAAGGGGCTCTTGTGCATTTGATTCCTTATACCTGTTTGTCCTGGTTTGTAGACAGGCTTGTCTGTCTGGACAAAGACTAGGCTCTCAACTTTCATTATTTGCATTGACTTCCTCTTTTTGAACTCCTGGGTCGGTCCTTTCACCTGCACAGTAATGAATGCTGAAGAAGTTGGCAAATCTGGAATCTGTAAAACAGAAATGTGAGCTGAAGAATCTGCTCTGACTGATCTACTTCTGAATGTTTCACCCTTTATGATATTCTCATTTCTCTGGCTAGTTCCAAGAGAATTAGTAGGGGATATGGTCAAGGATTATTCCCCTGTTTTATAGACTATTATGATTGTGTAACATTATAGTAATAATTCAGTGATTTAATGAAAGGGAAATGATATTGCAATAAAATAATCTTCAACCAGTAATGAAAGTGAAGGAAATAATATGCTTGTAGTTTCATAGCAATTATATGTTATCATTGGTGCTAAGCCAGTATGATTAACTAAAAATTTAATACCTTAAGTAATAGAGTGTTACTAAGGTAACACATTAACCATCAGCCATCTGTAAAATCTTAAATAAGTCACTTAACTTGATGAATCTTAGTGTTTATATCTTTGGTGGCATAAACATTGTCTTAGAAGCTTAAGTGGAAATAAAATCTTTCCTATATCTACAGTTAGCTTTTATATATTCCACTAGATGTATTTGTAAATATTATCTAAGTACATTCAATAGAATTTTCATGTTTAGAATCTAATTTGAAATTCACTCTGCATTTCTCATTCTTCATTATGATTTTTTATTGTTGGGGTCAGAACACAAGGCATCAACAATATGTACTTTCATTAACAATCCCCCTTCTCCCAAAGAGTGATACTGACAGTGAAGGGGCTGCAGTAGAAGGAGTCTTCCCCTGCCACCAAGTCTGTGATGAGGGTCTTGTTGTGTATTCCATAATCCAGAATTACGTTAAGTGTCACTGTCTCATTCAGGCGGCTGAGCATGACGCAGGCATTCTCAGGAACTCCACTGTACAGCTGGGATGGGACCACCACCAGGTACTGCCTATGGAGAAGGAGAACCTGGCTCAACCATGGAGAGTTAAAAAGACCTCATTATTGTGGCTGTTTCCAAGATAACCTTTGCTATTGTCACTGATCAGAACAAAGCCAGAGTTCATCAGGAGGATAGAGGAGTGTATTCTTCAAAAGCCAATCCAAAAGCTCTAGAAAGTCAGAAACCCAACACACTAAACATGGATATGCTCCTCTTATGGAAATATTCTCCCAGGTAATGTTCGCAAACCTGTTTATAAGCTATGGATAAGCCATCCATGAGTTATTATGTATTTTGGATAGAAATAAGTTTCAAATTTTGGAATAGATCAAGAAAGTGTGCTTATATATATTGGAATATTATTCAGCCTTAAAAAAAGAAGGAAATCCTGCCATTTGTGACAACATAGCCATCCATGTTGAGGGCATTACGTTTCATGAAATAAGGCAGAGAAGGGTAACACTGCATGGTATCACTTACATGTGGAATCTAAAGATAAGTAGATAAATAAATAAATACAGATTCATAGATAGAGAGCAGGCTGAAAGCTCTGGGCGGGGAACTTGGGAGGTGGAAGGACTGAGCACAAAAGAAAAAAAACTCATGGACACCATGGACGCTGACTACTGTGCGGTGATGGTGATGGGTGGGTGGAGGAAGAAGAGGGTATAGGGAGAAAAATGGTAATGGAAAAAATACAATGAGAAACTATTAAAAATTAGTTAAGTAAAATCTTCAAAAAAGAAGGAAAAAAGGAAACCAAATTCATAGAAAGAGGATAGAAAAATTGTTGCCAGGGTAGGATGTGGGAGGAATAGAGATGTGTTGGTAAAAGGGTACAGACTCTCAGTTATAAGATGAATAAGGTCTCAGGATCTAATATAAAACGTGGTATCCTGTTGTATAGTAAAGTACTCTACTCTATACAATAACCTATTATATAACATAAATTTGCTAATAGAGTAGTACTTAATGATGTCACCAAAAAAAAAAAAAATGAAGAGTAAATGTGTGAAAAATGCATGTGTCAGTTAGCTCAACAAGGAGATTCCTTTCATAATATACTCACATATCAAATCATCATGCTAGCCACTTTAAATGTCTTATAATATTTTATCAATTGTCAATGTGGAAAAACACATTTCCACACATTTATCTTCTTTAGCAAAACCAAAATGTGATTAATCAATTAATTATCACTGAAAGCATTAGGAACCTGTCTTTATGTAGTCTTGGTTTTATTTCACATGGAAGATAACAAGAAGTTTCACTGTTCCAGGGAACAATAAAAATATACCATTTAATACATAAGGGAGAGTTGAATTGCTTTTCACTACTGTTTTATTTATTTATTTATTTATTTATTTTACTTTCTCTTTATTGTTTATACTGTTACAGCTGTCCTTGTCCCCCAGCACCCCCCCACCCTTGTTTTTATTTCTGTTTTAGAAGCAACTTTAGCTCTTTTCTATCTTTCACTCTCTGATGATTAAAGAAAAGCCATGCCAAGGTAACCTATCCACCAAACACATTACCACATACACCCAGAATAAAATATCACTCTCCTGTGGCTCTTTGATCATTATTTATAATCACCCAAATATGCTGCACTTTGAGAAGCTCTCCTCGCCCATGGCTTTTCTCATTCTCAAGGGTCCTTGTGTGAAGAGCAGAACCAATAAAATGGCATTTGCCTGGTGAAAATAGCATAAAGTATATAAAACAAAATGGAGTCACTCATGTCAGCCAAGATGGCTGCCAGTCAGCCATGACACTTAGGTTTAAGGAGGAAACAACCAAAGTCATGATAGACACATCTGGCAAGGAGACACACCTAAGATATCTGCACATGTGGCCAGACCAGTTGTGTCTGCAGAGTGGGGCCACCCATAGATAGGTTCCTGGGGAAATTCCCTACTTGGCATTAGGGATGCCAAGACACTTATCAAGAGACCCAGAAGAGTGGTACATCACCCTCAAGGGTATAAATGAGGCAAGTTCCAGACCACTGCTGAGGCAACTGAGCTCCACGCACCAGAGTGCAGCTCCACACCATGCTGATCTCCCTTGGCATCGGTTGCTAGGGGTTCTGCCCTGCTGGACTGAGGACTTTGTCTGCCCTGCTGCCCACCTGGCTCCAGAGATCCTTCCTTACAAGATGCTGACGGCTCCCTTGCTCACTGTGCTGTCTCCCAGACCTGCTGACTGAGACTCTGGGATTCGTGTTCGTTATTCCCCATTGATTGCTCTGTGTGTGTGTTATACTTCTCTTAGACTGTTAGAGTGTGAGTAGGATATTAATGTTCTACTTTGAGTGAAACTGTATTCAATGAAAGCCCAGTGAATAGCATAGTTACCTCACGTGACTCTTGTCTATTCCTTGTTGTTGGGTTGCTCATTATACAGCTAGCCGAGCAGGTGCCCGGTTGACTTATGGGAAAGATTATATCATGAACATATGCTAGGGACCTCTTGTCTATCTGTAAAACTTCTATTTGCTTCATAAAACTTAACTTGAAAACAATTATTTCTATGCAGGCTTCAGTGATACCCCTTCCCTTATACCAGGTTTCATAAGGAGTTAAGATTCCTTTGTAAATATTCTTACAGAAACCTGCAATACCTGCTTTTGGCTTTGCACTGCCTTTCATTCTGTGCACCAACTCTCTTATCTATACTGTGAGGTATAGAGGAGAGGGTCCACATTTTGTTAATCTTTGTAGAACCAAGATCTAATGCTAACTGCTAAAGTTCTGCTGAAGGACTGAGTGAACTGTTCCACAAATCCTGGTTTGCCTGTAGGTGTGCATTCATTTTTTCAAGCCCTGACTTGAAAGGCAAATGACGATGGAGTCACTTCACAATGACCTTGACACTGCAGCCCTTTTCATGAACCAATAAAGAACTTATCTCTTTTTTGGGGGGGGTGACAGTTCAGAATTCTATGTTTTCTATATTTTATGAGTGCTGTAGAATTCTATAGTTTTCCATTTTTATTTTTTAAAAGAATTTCATATTTTTATTTGGTGAATGTTTCATAAATGTTACTGCCCTATGTCTGAGTTTTCTAGAATTAGAGTAGACTTTTTCCCATGGGAAAAATAAGACATTAAAAAAGAAAACTTCTACTGAATTTATTGGGGTGACTCTGGTTAATCAAATCCTATAGGCTTCAAGTGTACAATTGTATAATACACCTTCTGTATATTATATTGTACGTTCACCATCCAAAGTCAAGTCGCCTTCCATCACCATTTATTCCCCCTTTACCTTCTTCTATCTATCCTCTCCTTTTCCCTCTAGTAATCACCATACTGTTTATGTCTATCAGATTTTTTCATTAATTTCTTCACCTTTTTCACCCAGCCCCCCAGTCTTCCTCCCTTCTGACAGTTGTCAGTCTGTTCTCTGTATCTGTGAGACTGTTTCTAGCTTGTTTGTTTATGTTGTTCATTAGATTTCATATATAAGGAAAATGCAATAACTCAATGACCCTTCCAAGCCCTTCTGACAACAGATCATTTCACAGGGAATCAGAAAATAAAGACAGACATCAAGAAGCAGATAACACAATGGGAAAGAGGAGGACAACAGGCTTTTCTGGAAATGTTGCTTACGGTTTTGAAGTCGCTGAGGCCTCTCTGGGAAGGAGCAGGAGAAGCAGAATCAAGGCTGGATTGGACAATTTGCTTCCCTTCATGGTGCGAGAAGAAAAGGAAATAAAGGGAGCCTGACCCTGGATTCCTTGAACTCTGCTCCTGTTCCAGAATCACTGGTTTTTAGTTTACCTGATGGTCAATGAAAGTAAACTGCTAACCATTTATTTTTTGTAACATATTAACTACTTCCAGTATAAAAAAATCAATTACAGGTAATTTCCATAACTATCAATAGTCTTTCATCTACTTTCTCAAATTTCCTAAAAATTTGAAAAACAGTGCTTTGAGGCTACACTGCTCTGGTTATTAATCTTGAAGTATTTTAAAGGCAAAATGCAATAAATTACATAATTTGATGAAATCAATCAATAATTTTGATTTCTCTCTCCCTTTTTAAAAAGAGCTATTAATGTAAATACATATCTGGGCATTGGAGGATGAACAGTCTAAGCAGGTTTCCGTTGTGGAGATAGCCCCTGAGATCAGTTACCTGGTACTATGTGTCAGGCAGAAGGAAACTGGCCTCTCAAAATTTGTGTTAAGAGATGAGGAATGAAGGCATCAGTGATATGCATTTTATTTATAAACAAGGTAATGACTGTAATAAGATTAACATTTTTGAGCTTTCACAGTATCTCAAAGTTCTAAGTCCTTTTACATGTGGTCATTCATTTAGCCCTCCCAATGGTACTATAAGGCACATACTGTTTTATCACCTCTTAATAGAGTCATGGGTACAGAAGTGAGTAGAAAGAAGAAATCTCATGAGGATACATGGAGAGGCAAACGTGAGTGGCAGGGAAGGAGTTCACTTGGAGACAGGGACGGTAGGATTTAAAGAGATGGGGGGAGTAGATTCGGTGGGCATGTGGATGCCTCTCAGGGGTCGGATGGCACTGGGACAGGGTGTGGTAACCAAGAAGGACAGCGATGCCGCAGACATTACTGGAGCATATTTCTGAAAATAAATGAGTGCAGAATAAGAAATACCTGTTGGCTGTGTCAGCATTTGGTTTGAGTCATCGAGAGACGCTGGGTAGCAGCAGCATGTGCGCTGATTGGCCATTGGAGCGACGTGGCTCACAGGGATCAGATCCTGTCTGTCTTCGGCAGCCTGTGCTTTTCTCCCCCGTCTGGTGTTCTGTCCTCCTTCAAGACCTCTCAGAGGCAATTTTCTCGTGGCCTCCGCCGAGCTCGGCAAGGTTACGATGTGGCTCCTCTCTGGCTCAGTCCTCCTGACTGCATCATACCCTGGGAGCATAAGTATCACTGCCAGCCTCTCAGTCTCAGCACCGTATCTTTCCTAGGCGATGGCTGTGACACCCTTTTCTTTCCCCAGAACTGGAGATGCCACCCTCATAACCCCATTATTACTTTCTTATGTCTCTGATGAATCTCCGCCTGACTTTCATTCCCCCCACGCCTTCAGAACCCTTTTCCTACCCCATTCCCATCTTTGCTCCTCCCTTACCCCATCCCAGCCTCCTCCTTTATTTGCATGACAGACGCAAGTGCATGTATGAACCTGTATACTTATTGGATTTCTGTGTGAATCTCAATGTGATTGTGAATGGAAGTGATGGTGCAAGGGGCGTACAGAATTAAGGCTATAGTTGTGCTCATTTACATATGTGTCTATATATGTTCCCTGGGTGGGAATAGGCAGCTGGGAGTAAATTAATTAAAAGTCAAAATGATGGTCTGGTCAACCTTAGTTAAAATAAAGAAAAGGTTAACTGCACAAAGACAGGCATAGGAGGGTGATTATCCAGTTTTCGTAAATTGAAAACATCCTAAAGTTGCATTATGAAGAAATTGGTTAATTTTTGGTTAATCATTCAGCGAAATGGTATGAGTTACAAAACTATTATATTACATATTTCTCTTGTGTGTATGTGCAGAGAAAGAGATGAAAATATTAAGTGAAAACAGGTTAGAGCAGTTGTATATGATATGATATATTTTTTATCACATTTACATATTTTTGCTTGCAAAATCTAAGAAAATTACTTAAATAATAATGTGGTTACCTCTGGAAAGTGCAATTATTTCTTTAACTGCATTTTCTGATTTGCCACAGTGAACATGTAGTATGTGAGTAATAAAAAATATAAAGTTGTGAGACAACAGCACTTTTATGAGTAGCACAAATACAAAGAGTAGACACACAGGAAGAAATACTCTATTATTTATCATTTCATTATTTAGGCATCTAAGTTATAAGACAAAGGTCACATTATAATCATCACTCAAAAATAATTTTAATTATCTATCAGCTGATAAATCAAATACATCTTCATTAATTTTGTTGAAAGTAAAGCATTGAAACACCCCAATGTTCATTGCAGCATTATTTACAATAGCCAAGATGTGGGAGCAAACTAAGTGCCCACCAATAGATGAGTGGATTAAAAACTGTGGTGCAACAAATTTTTAAAAACCCAAACTGTGGTACATATAAACAGTGGAATATTGCTTGGCCATAAAAAGAATGCAGTCTTACCATTTGTAACAGCATGGATGGACCTAGAGGGTGTTATGTTAAGTGAAGTAAGTCAGACAAAGACAAAAGCATAAGATTTCACTTATATGTAGAATTTAAAGGGCAAACCAAATAAACAAACAAAATAGAAACAGATTCACTGATAGATACAGAGAACAAAATGAGAGTTGGCAGAGGGGAGGGAGATTAAGGAACTGGGTGGAAAAATGTGAAGGGATTAAGAAGTACAAATTGAAAAGTTACAAAATAGTCACAGGATATAAAGTACAGCATAGGAAATATAGTAAATAATGTAATAATTATGCATGTTTCCAGGTGGGTACAGGCAATATCGGGGGGACAACTTTATGTTGTACACCTGAAACTAATGCAAAGTCATATTGAATATAAACTATAAAATAAAAAAAATTAAAAAACACCTAATATACTTAAGAAACTTGGGAAAATTGGAATATTATTAATTTAATTATACTTTTATCAATATAAAATGTCATGAAATTCCTTTATTATATTATCTAAGCTATGACTTACATATATTGTTGAATTAATTTCTAGAAAATATCTACCAGTAAGCTAATTTGCAAAGCCTGTTCTAATTGCCAAAATAATCGGTCATTTAAGCTTACTTTTGATGGGAAAAAATCATTTCATTTTTAATTTTAATAAACTCACAAATACATACATCTTATGACAACTATTCCACTTTTGAGTTTTAAGAGGGTAGAGAGTCTTGCTGGGTATTTATTTCCTAGATGAAATAAAACTTCTATTTCAATACTTCTTTCTATGCGCTCTGCTTTAATCTTTTTTTTAAAAAAAGGATTACTAGGTGTAATTCAATCATTATATCCAATTCTATCTCATGGAAATAAAAAATGTTCCTGTCAAAATCACACTGTGACGTGAGTACAGGTTTGTTTTTATACAGCTTTAGAAACATGCACCAAATGCACATAAAAAAGTTGAAGGTTTAATAAAAATATAGACTAGAGATTTCTCAATGCAGTTTAAAGGCTGAGAATAGGGGGCTAAGATTAAAGAATCTTCTGAATACCAGCATTTCCCAATGCACAGAGTACACTTTAAGCCCACTCCTAAAGCCTCAGTGGGAGGGGAGGGGGGGAAGGATGGGGGAAGATGAATAGAAAAATAAGGCAGGGGGGTTTGTCATTGCTGCCCAGAGTGCATGGTTTCCTCATTTCCTCTGGCTTCTCTTCCCATCTCTGGTTTCTCTCATCTTCACCCCAGAAATTCCTGCCAGGGAACAGAACCAGAGAGCCCTTCCTCTAATTGGCTGACAGTGGCGGTAGGGATGAAACCATCAGGGCTAGCACTGCAATGACAGGGTTCTTCCTGACAACCCTATTTGGAATTTACGAATTATTTTTCTTATATATTGAAAACAAAATAAAACACAGTTATAAATGGTAGTTCACTTCTATCATTAGAACATTTCAGTGTAAGTTAAACCAGTTAGTGTGTTTGGGCTTAAACGCTAACCCTCATTTATGACATTGTTTTAATGGGGGAAAAAGTGCTCTGAATTCCATACAACTTTCTTATAAACAGTCATTTGAAGAATGGAGACAGAAATGACCTGATAGAGTCAAAAGGAATGAGTGTTTTTTGGCTCCAGAGTCATCAGGGTAACTGAAAGCGGAAAACTGTCGGGGTTGACAAAACTGTGTGCAGATACCCTCAATGTGCCAGGGGAGAAATTTCGCCTGACCGAGTAAAGCAACATAACTCTTGTCAGTCCATTATCTTTGCTGGCAAATACGGAACTGGCCCCATTTGAGACTCTGCTGCCAAATCTCTTAATCTTCCAGACCCAGTTTTCACACGCTCTTTTGGAAACTGTGCATATGCTCCAGAGGTTCTGCAAAGCTTTATAAAATGTGGCGCAAGCAAACATTTCATTCTCTTAGGTGTACCTGAGCAACTGGCTTTTTTTCTAGAAAGGTGTCAGAAAGAGACCAGAGTCAATAGTCACTCATATAAAGCCAGTATATTAGAATGGTTCTTTAGATATTAAATAATTCAAACCTAAGAACCCAAGGTTGTCAATCATCTCTTCTTCCCACCAACAGAAATAAAGTAAGACATCTGAAGGATTTAAACAACCCCAGTGAGCCTTGTTGAAAGGAAGGGGCCGTAGCTTGTGAAGGGAACTGTCCACATCCTTGGTAAAGGGCAAAGGCTTGGACTTAAAGCTAATGAGGAAAAAAAAGGAAACAATTCACAAGAAAAACCAGCTTGTGAAGACCAAACCCAGTCCCTTGTTAATGAGAGACAGAGATTTCTGTATAAGATCTGGCCAAGGTTTTGGATGGCAGAAATGAGGCAGCTCGGAGGATCGGGGTACAAAATCTTCCCAGAAAGCATTAAGACTTTTTAGTTTTTGTTGACAGTTCCCCAGGAAGAGCAATTAAGATATTTCAAGAAAAGACTGCAGAACAACACACTGAGGGTGAAAGGAAAAGGAGGCATTGGGCGCCAGCAGCGGTAGCCCCAAGAAGGAAAACCATATCCATGGAAGGCAACGGCATTAGGACCTGAGGGCGTGGTTTGTGCCCAGAGACCCCTCTACCCCGCTTAGTGTTTGGGCTTATGCCTTGCTCCACTACCTCACGGCAATGGGTACGTTGTTTTGGATATTCTTTCAAAGGTTTCAAACTCTTCTACTGTGCTGACAAACTCTTCATTGTGTTACTGATTCCTAGATACCCAGTTAGCTGGGAGAGGGCTGATCCAGCAAAGACATGGAATATCTCATGTCATCAAACCTCCCCGCGGCCTTGCACCGGCTCCCTGTCCACCCCCATCTTAGAGTTCCTCTCCCATCTGGAACTACAAATGACGCGCCAGGGAGTCACATTTTATCCGCACAGAGACGTGTCTCTAGCAGTCTGGAAGGCGAGTTGCTCTGCGGCTCTTGATATGGCAATGGAGCCTGAGCAGCGGTTCAGATACACTGCGGACCATCGCCCACCCCCGCTCATTTGGGCTAAAATAAACTATAATATTTGAAGTCCTGTCACTCGACTACTTTGGCTACGCGGAAGCAGGAAGTTCACTTAGTAGAAGGAGATCCTGGATTGGTCTCTGGGTGCTTTCAGGACTGTGTCGTGAGGGTGAGACCACTGTCCAGGCTGGGCTCCTGGATGTCACCTGGGCGTGGGCCCGGCTCCTGGGCGCTGTCTGTTTCTCTCCGCCGCCTTTTTCACCTGGCTTTTTTTCTGGGGGCGGTGCTTCTTGCTGCTTTGAGGTTCAATTTTTGGTCTTCTCCCCCACACTAGAACACATGGTCTTTGCGTTTGTTTAGGTATATGCCAAGGGTGAAGTAGCAGTGCCTGGGGACCCCAAAAATGTCACTGGTCTTTCCACCAGGTGGGTTCCAGAAATATATAATCTTCACAGGTATCAATGCATCAAAGATACCACTTCCTTTTCCACCTGGGGGATTGGTCCTTTTAGGTATGTTCTGAGGTTCTTCAGTTGATCCAAAAATATTAGATGTCATACTATTAGTCCTCTTTTAGGAACAGCTTTTTTTTCTGGGCTTCTAAAAATATTACTCTTTCCCCTCCTGGGAGCTTCGGGGCCCTGGAGCTGGCCTGGCTGCCTGGCTCTCCTGGCCCTGAAAGGTGCACTGCTAGTCACCTCCTCTCCCCTCTGCTTCATTCTTATGGAACTTTCAGGGGCAATGCAAACATTGACCAGACTTGGAGGAATGAAAATGTGGGGGATTTAAATGAAAACTGCTGTTACATCTGCTACCCAACCCCTACAGCATGTCTAAGTGCAGAAAATTCCAAAGTGGGTCAAAAGTACCCATTTCTAATGCCATACTTTAAAAAAAATACATATGTATAATCTTTATTACACTTTTTCCACTACCATTTAGTCCCTTTATACAACCCTCCCCTCAGCCATCAATACCCTGTTGTCGATGTCCATGAGTCCTTTTTCTGTTTTGCTCAATCCCTCCACTCTCTAACCTCCCCCTCCCCACTAGCTGTCATCAGCTCTCTATCTATGGGCCAGTTTCTATTTTTTGCTTGTTACTCCAGTTTGCTCGTTAGATTCCACATATGAGTGAAGTCAAATGTATTTGTCTTTCTCTGACTGGCTTATTTCACTTAGTATAATATTCTCTAGGTGCATCCATACTGTAGCAAAAGGTAAAATTTTGTTCTTTTTTACAGCTGAATAGAATTCCATTGAGTGTGTGTCCCAGAGTTGTTTTATCCACTCATCTATTGATGGGCACAGGGGCTGCTTCTATATCTTGGCAATTGTAAATAACACTGCAATGAACATAGGGGTGCTTATGTTCCTTCAAATTAGTATTTTGTGTTCCTTTGGATATATTCTCAGGAGTGGAATTGCTGGGTCATAAGGCAGACCCATTTTTAAATTTTTGAGATATCCCCATATTGTGTTCCACATAGGTGCACCATACTGCATTCCCACCAACAGTGCACGAGGGCTCCCCTTCCTCCACATTCTCACCAGCACCTGTTTTTTGATTAATTGGTGATAGCCATTGTGACGCGTGAGGTGATATCTCATTGTGGTTTTAACTTTCATTCCTCTGATGATTAGTGACATTGGGCATCTTTTCCTATGTCTATTGACCATCTATGTGTCCTCTTTGGAGACATGTCTATTCAGGTCCTTTGCACATTTTTTATCTGGGTTGTTTGTTTTTCAGGTGTTGAGTTTTGTAAGTTAGTTATAAATTTTGGATAGCAACCCCTTACCAGATGTGTTGGCAAATATGTTCTTCCATTCTGTTGGTTGTCTTTTATTTTGTTGATGATTTCCTTTGCAGTGCAAAAACTTTTTAGTTTGATGTAGCCCCATTCATTTATTTTTTTCTTTTGTTTCCCTTGCCTGGGGAGATAGATAAAATATTGCTATGAGCAATGTCCTAGATTTTGCTGCCTCCATTTTCTTCTAGGACTTTTATGGTTTCAGGTCTATCATTTAAGTCTTTGATCCATTTCGAATTTATTCTTGTGTGTGATGTAAGAAGGTGGCCTATTTTCATTTTTCTGCATGTATCTGTGTGATTTTCCCAATACCATTTATTCAATAAACTATCTTTAACCCATCTAATATCTTACTTTTTTAAATACCAGAAATATATTTAGGACAGATGGATATATGAGGCCTACAATGAACTTATGTCTTAAGAGAATTTATGCAAGTATATGTAATAAGTGAATATTCATACATTAAAATTAATCTATATCATACCTTGATTATATTACCAACATTATTACAGCAATTTCATATAATCATTACCTACAAAGGTCATAGAGTTATTGATCATGCATAATTTCAGAGATACTAAAAATTATGTTGAAATAGATTGTGACCAAAGATGAACCTGAGTGGAAGATTTTAGCCAAATGTCAAAGTCAAAGGTCAATGTCACAGCATTCCAACTTTTAGTAATAGATAACAACTCACATGAATGAAAATACAGTAACAAAATTTCAGCCATCAGTTTCATAGGCACTCAATAAATATTTGTTGAATTAAAGAATAAATAAAATAATTGGCCTCTTTTCTGGGCTTAAGTAATGTTTATAGAAGAAAGAAAAGCACCTAGAAAAAGAAGCAATCTGAAATACAATAGGGGAATATTTTAACTGCTCAAAGCAGCACAACATGTTGGTTAAGAGAATACTCAGTCATCAAACTACCTGGTGTGGAATTCCAGGTCCCTCACTTGCTGTGTCATTTTGGGTAAATTACATAAATTCTTAATATTTCAGCTTCCTCATCAGTTAAATTGGCTTAATAATAATTATATGATTGGATTATGTCAATTAACATATGTAGAGCACTTAGAAAGTACCTGGCCTTGAGTGTTATACAAGTGCCAGTTATTATTGACTTTTAACTTAGAAACTCTTCTTTGTGTAGGAGACATTTGGTATAGATAATTGATGTGTAAGATCCATGGTTTTGAACACCAAGTATAACTGACTCAGTAAAGAAATTTCTACACAAAGAATAAAAATGAACATACCAAATCATTCACTAAAGTAAAATTTAATATTAGTAAAATTTTAGATGAGTGGAAATGTTTAATAACAATTAAGATACATGTCATATATTGCCTTGGTAGAATATTACACATCTATTGAAAATAATAAACCTGAAGATTTTCCACAACATCAAAAGGTTTATTTACTGCTATGTGAAAAAAACAGACCAAAATCTAAATTCTGACTCTAATGATAGTGTTTACAAGGACTAGGGAATAATGAAATATGGAAAGACTTGACTTTGTAATTGCTGATGATTCGGATACAATGTTAATTGTATGACAAATTTAAAAAGATTTTTTCAAAATAAAGGTATTTAAAAAAGCTATGAAAGACATCATCACCTTTGAACATATTTCTAAATCAATGTTATTTCCAAAGAAAAATATGTTTACAGAGGATTGAGCAACTGTGAGCTGGAAGAACGAAAGTGTCCTTGCCACTTCAGTGTACATTGGGGGAGGTAGAGTTAGAATTATTAACATACGTAGAATGAAATTAAAGTAATTTTAACACATGAGATATTTATAGTAATATTTTTAATACATAAAAGAAGGAGGAATTCTGGTTGTGATAATTTGTCTTTCATGATAACTTGCTGATTTCCTATATATATTTTCTCCTTTTCAATACTTGGCCTGGTAGAGAGTAGGCTGGAAAACTCTGGGAATTAACAGGTACATTTTCATTTTTAAGGACTGCCTGGAACAAATTCTGAAAGTCAGGACAATCAAAGAAAAGAATGCAAAGAGTGTGCAATTTCTTGTTTTATTAGAAAGACTCATGTTCAATATTACTATGCTGATTTAGAGATCAGGTCAGTGGGTTTGTCAACGGAGTTGTTCAGACTACAGTGGTATTTTCTTCAGACACATCATTAAAGATGGCCCTAGTGGCAAAATAATATTCCATCCAGCTTAATGTTCTTCTTATGAGTCATCAGTGGAAAATTTGTCCACCATCTCCACAATGACCTCCAGTCCCCATACCACCAACCTGCTGACTCCTTTACTCTGTCTGTTTTAGCCCTACTGAACTCCTTGCTCTCCTCCAGTGCTTGAGAACCTTCCTGCCTTAAAGACTTTGTGCTTTTTGTTCCCTTATCCTGCATTTCTCTTTCCTCAGATGTTCACATAGATAGCTAGCATCATATCTTAAACCTTTGTCCTTTATGAACTTCTCAATGAGAAGTGGTGTCATGTCTCATAGGCACATGATTCTTCATCCATTTATTCAACAAATAATTGCTTAGTGCTTACTGTTATTGGATATAATTATTAACCACCATTATACCAAATTGTGCCTTGTGAAAATTAAGAAAAGTTCCTATCAAAATCACATTGTGATGTGAATATAGGTTTGTTGTTTTTGCATAGCTCTGGAAGAATCCACCAAATACACATAAAAAAGTTTGAAGGCTTAATAAAAATACATTGCAGTAATTCCTCATTTTAGCTTAAAGGTTGAGAATAGGATGCTAAGATTAATGAATCTTCCAAATACCAGCAGTTCCCAATGTATAGAGTATACTTTAAACCCACTCCTAAAATCTCAGTGAGGGAAAGAAAGAAGGTAAAGTTTATGTTCTATTTTTCAAATTCAAATTCTAGAAGTGAAAAACATAGAGTTTGAATGGAAAACTTCTCTTTTGGCTAGTCTCTCAATCTTCTTTGGCACCACTATAGATCTTCCTAAATTTTTGGTGCAGGATAAACATGACTGTGTTTAGACACTAGGTTCTCTAGGAGAAATTAAATTATCCAAGGATTTTAAACATTAGCATTGCATAAATTAGCTTCAGGAATTATACAAGCTCCTAGAAAATTTATGCATTTACATGAAATTTGAGTCTGAAACTTTCATTAGATTATTAGGGCTGTGTGAGCCAGGCATGCCTGATCTAATTACTTGATTACATCTGATTTAACCCCACCATTGGCATTGATTTAATCTGCTGCCCTTAAAAAGTACATCCTCCTGGTGGAAGTCTCTTTTCTTCCATTTCAGAAATGGAATGTTTGTCATCCTACATAAGTTAGAACATACCCCAAGAACAAGAGGTAAGTTGGATTAGCAGAAAGCTAACATCAAGGTTGTATACTTGTTTTCAGGGAAAACAAGCATCCATGAGATGCCAAGAGAAAATTCACATTGGATGATAAAAGGGCTAGTCACTATGTTCAGGGCATGCTTTAGTTGGAAGAAATGTTGCAGAAAGTATTAGGGGCATGAATTTCTTTACTACCTAATACCTGTATGAGTGTGATTGTAAATGGACTTGTGAGGATTGTGGTAGTATAAGGGTGAAGCATGAGTTTACTGTAGCCACATTGGATTTGTCATCAGTCCAATATTGGGCACAGTACTGGGCACTGAAGGAAAACCATAGACTATAGAACTCTCTCCAACTTAACTGCAGTGACCTAATTGCCTGTCTATATTCCAACTAAAAACTGCTGGACAACATGTATTTATTTATTTTTATTTTGTATTTTAAATAATTTTTATTGTATTTTTTTCAGTACCATTTATACCCCCATACCCTCTTCCACCTCCTTCCCCCCCAGTGCCCCCGCAATCACCACACTGTCAAATCTGTGGTGATTTACACAGATTGTGGGGATAACAGTAGCCTTAGTCTTACTTTATCTTCTGAGCAACAATATTCAGCTAAAAAAGAGTCTCACACAAATGCCTGATTTAGTTATCTATCATCCAATAAATCTGAATGGCAGCCTTAGGCTCAAAAATCTCATCGAAGTACGATGCTCTCCAGATCCTTCCATGCTGTTGCTAAGGGTAGGAGTTCCTTCTTTCTTTCTGCTGCGTAGTATTCCATTGTGTAAATGTAGCACAGTCTTTTAATCCACTCATCTACTGAGAGGCACCTGGGCTGTTTCTAACATTTGGCTAGTATAAATAGCACAGCTGTACTTTATGAAAATATGCAAGACAGGCAAAACAACATTTTCAGGAACAACATAGAAGAGGTCTCCCAGAACATTTGACATTCCCAACCATGCAGCAATTTGGACACTAGTAGTCATCATGAGGTTGCAACAGACATGGTTGAATTGGCTTAGACCCCTTCAGCTCAGCAGAGCCATCGATTCTGAATACTGAAGGTTTTATTCTCTGTTACTCACATCACCTTCCCTGATGACCACCCCAATCATATGTCACTGGCCCTCTTCTTTTGTGTCTGTGCCTCACCACCATCATCTACTGGACAATTCAGTAAACTTGACAATGAGTACAGGGTAGAGTACAGGTAACCTCATCCAGATTCTTTTTCATCCAGGTCTGACATACTCATAAATTGTTTGAGTTAGTGTGTCAAGGAAAATTTGACCAAAGATAAAGTCCCCAGGCATCCCTGAGGTTGAAGAAAGGCTCAGCTTCTTCTCTGCTTGCTGCTTCTAGGTCCCTTGTCCTTCGGTGCCTTCTCTCTCTCTCCTTCACACTCAATCTTTCTCTTCGCGTTGAGATGGAAAGTTTTCTTACAAATCTTAATCTTAGTCCATTCGGTTCTGTAGAATACCCTTATAGTATATAGGATAACCTCTTCAGGTAAATTAGGAAAACATTTCTTTTTACATTTCATTTATAAAATGTGTATATTATTCAAAGCCCCAGTTGCCCAGAAATACATAGGGCTGTGCAATTAATTTGAACATCTTTTTTTAAAAATCATTTCTTCCAGGAAAAAATTGTTCCAAATATCCTTCGTTTTCTGAAATGAGCACTGCTTTTAGAAGATCAACCGACTAAAAACATTTGTGAATTTTCTTTCGGTGTCTTATGATTTGTGCATTACTAATACATTTACTTTTCCTTTCAAATACTGGAAATTTGTATCTCCAGTATTTGTGCATTACTAATGATTTGTGCATTACTAATACATTTATGATTTGTGCATTACTAATACATTTACTTTTCCTTTCAAATACTGGAACATTGTAAATATACGTTAATGTTTTCTACATTGGCCCTCTTCTTATTTGTCACAAGCACAGTTAGAAGACTAAGAGTAAAATCTAAGTCTGAGAAATGCTTTTTTAAATGAAACTTTAATTCTGATTGGTAAAGTGTCTAATGAATATAAATTGTTGATGTAAATTGCATTAAAAGATGTCTAAATATAAAATTACTCTTTTATTTTGTAAATAAAACTTTTTTGATGTATTCCTAGGTTATATTTGATAACATTTCATTTAAGATGTTTTTTATTTTTAATTTTTTTTGTATTTTTTATTGATTATGCTATTACACTTGTCTTATTCCCCCCCCCCACCCCTTTATCCCCTCTGCCCTGAAATCCATCTTATCATTCCCACACTTCTTAGTTCATGTTTATGGGTTGTACATATCAGTTCTTAGGTTTCTCAATTTCCTGTACTATTCTTAGCCTCCCCCTATTTTTTTTTTTTTTGGTCAACAATTTCCCCCCACCATTTTCCCCAGCCCCAGCCATCCCCACCTCCCATCCTCAATCCTTCCCCATTTGGCTTTGTTGATGGGTCTTTTATTCATGTTCCTTGATGACCCTTCCCCTCCTTTTCCCTTGTTATCCCCCTCCCTCCTCCCCTTTGGTTGCTGTCAGTTTGTTTTTTATTTCAATGTTGCTGGTTACATTTTGCTTGCTTATTTAAAAAATTTTTATCTATAGTCAATTGATATTGATGTTAATTTTTATTTGTAAACCCTATCTCTTGGTTTTGGCATTATAAAACAAAGTGGAGGTGCTAGAATAGTTAAAATCTTATTGGAAGTCTCTAGCTCTCTAAAGGCTAGACATACCTCAGTTAAGAAACCGTACAAGGTGACTTTATTAGTAAAGTTAACTTGCTAGTCTTTTCAGTAGTGTTTACTCCAGTTTTCCATTCCCTTTGTGTCAATTTTCACATATTTTATACTGGGAAATACCTGTTTTCTCCCTAATTTCAAATTATTTTCCTGATATTCATTGTAATAATCTCATGTAGATAGGGCAACTATTCACTGTACTGCCCATTTTAGGACTTTTGAGAGCAAATGACCACTCAATCATTTGAGGACAATAGGCACCAGCCAGTTGGTCCCAGGTCAACTGAGATTTAGGTTTTCCACTCATAAATTTTTTTTTGGTTGCAGGGGCATAACTTAGGTATCTCCCTCTCCAATGTTGTTTCTGTTCTCTGCTCTTACTGTATTATGAGGGAGTTAATTTTTAATATTTATTTTGAAAGAATTTGCTTTTAGATTTCTCTGCTTTTTCAGTTTGATTTTGTTTTATATATTTTTACTTTGATCTTTATTAATCCTTTCAAGTTTTCCTCATACATTTTCCTCAGAGTACTACTTTTCTTCTGCCCTGGTGGTTACGGTATGGGGAGCCTTTGATTTTCGTTTCTCTTCAAATTGTAATCTCAGTTGTATTAGCCATATAGTATATTTACAGGTAATTTTTAGGATAAAATATTAATAAGATGTATACAGTCTGTGTATCTCGTGAATATACTGCAACAATATCATTAATAGGTATGGTATACTTATATATGTATATATATTATATATATACATATCTAAAACAAATACTATTTATATCCACATAACTTTACCATGAAAAATGATTAAAGAGTATTAGACAATCTATAGTTTAAATAAGTAGGTAAACTCTTTGTGAAAAGTAAAAGAGAAAAAGAATAAATTATGCTTCCAGTCATAAGGAAATATATCGTCAGTTCCAAAGTCAATTTTAGAGTAGAACTTCTTTTCTGCCCTATGTCCTTCCCACCTTTCCTGCTTCACCTTTAAAGTATGGTTCTTTGGGTATTTTTTATAAATTTCAATATTAGGGAAATATAAAGCTTTTGGAGAGGACTTTTTATTCTCATTACTTTACATAACATTCAGTGTTAGACAGAGGCTAAAGGACTTAGGGAAAATTTTCCAGAAGCTTCCTCTGAGTCCCAAGACAAATGAGAAAGTGTTCTTCCCTCTGCAGGACCCACTCTTACTTAGAATTCCCTCTACAATCCTGGCAGGCAGATAGGCCATGCAGTAGACGGTAAGTGTGCTCAGCCATCTTCCCTCTTCAGACCTCTCTCCTCTGTGTGTGAAGACCCACAGGAGTATGTAGCTGTGGTGGGACACTCTCAGGGGTAGCAAGCTCACCATGTTCTCTTTTTAGATTACTGACTCTGGAAAAAATAAGGTGTCTGTAAACTTGTTTTGTGTTTGGCATCAAGGTTGTCACAGCAAATTATAAAAATTTTCACAATCTTTCACCACCAAAGGTGGACTTAATCTTGAAGTGAGTGTGTGACTGGGAATGAATGCACATTGTTGGGGAGAGTTTGTAAAAAATACAACCAACCCTCTTGTGTAAAAAAAGTTATACTTTTGTTGTAGCTCAAAGGAAACTAGATTTACTCTTTTTGTATTTTAAACATTAATAAACTAAGAATTTGTTTTTTGTGTGGAATGCTTCTTCCTTTCTTTGCAAGGCAGTTAGAGAAAAGTACCAAGTTGCCGGAGCCCCACAGACAGTGTTTGGATTTGGATTCTTGAGTGAGAGAGAGAGCGGGAGAGAGAAAGAGAGAGTCCCCTACTGGTTTTACTTTCAACATATACCTAGAATCTGATTACTTCTTACCATCTCTTCTGCTACAACCCTGGCCCATCTACCATTATTTTTACCTGGATTACTGCAGGGTCCTCTGCCAGGTCTCTTCACTTTTACTTTTTGCACTCCTGCAGCCTATTCTCAACACAGAAGCCAGTCATTTTTTTTTTCATTTCATTTCAATTTCATTTCATTTTAATTTTAATTTAATTTTATTTTTTGTTGTCCACCTACAAGTGGAGCTAATCAACAAAACAAACAAGCAAGCAAAGCATAACCAGAGACATCAAAATAAAGAACAAACTGACAGACAATCATTATAAAACATAACCAGGTCAGGTCACTCCTCCATGCAAAGCCCTGCATTGGTTCCTTCTTTTGCTCAAGGTGAAAGCTAAATTCCTAATTGTGACCCTCAGACCCTTACCTATTCTACCTCCCCATAATGATTTCTATCTAGCTCCTTACCTTCTACTATATGCTCCTCTTGGCCTTCTCTTTTCTGTCCACACCTAGTTGCTGCTCCCTGAACACATAAGACACACTTCCACCTTATGTTCCCACATTTTATTTTTTCTAGCTACACACATTGCCTGAATATTCTTCCCTCAGACATCTACCTGGCTAACACTTTCACTTTCTTTGAGTATTTGCTTATATCTCACTGCATCAATAAAGTTGACCCTAAATATCCTACTTGGGATTTCAGTCTTTCCTCTTTTCTCATCAACTATCAATAGTAACTAATAGAATGTGAGAGATGAGACAGAGAAGGAGTTAAGGTTGATACTTACATGGTTGTTTGGTGATGTCATCACACATAGAAATCTCAGTAAGCTATGGTTTGGGGGTAGATGACGGAGCCTACTGAGGTGTCTGTTGGACATTCAGGTAAAGAATATAAATAGTAGGTGGTGTCATATATGGGGCTAAAGGTAGATATAGAGGCATGTATTTTGAAATCATAAAAATATAGGTCGTAATTTAAATCACAAAATTTTTAGTATGTATTGTGAGAAGAAGGCTTGCTACAATCATTAAGAAAATATTATTTAATGTTTGGGAAAAGAAATTGGAGCCAAAAATATTAACAAGCTTTCAGAAAGTGAGAAGAAAAAGGTGTATATTATGGGAAGAAAATAAAGCCTTGAAGTGATGATGGAAGAAAAAATAAAGGAAAAGAAACTGAGACTAAACAAAAGAGAAAGAAGACAAAGTTGAAGAAATGAAATGAAGAGGCCAAAGAGGATGGGATTTCTAGAAGACAGTAAAAGGGATGTTAAGTACTTCAGATATTAGTTAACTACATGTATAATTTATTTCAAAATGCAAAAAGTGTGATTACTATGTAAGATCATGATAGATGGAATGAATTCCCATTGTCCAAAGTACTTTTGTATGGAGAAGAAAGGGGAACACGTACCAGGCGATGCTTTGAAACACAAGCCTCTTCCAAACCAGAGCTGTACAGACTCCATGAAATATTACATGGTGGCCTAATTTGCTAAAGACTTCTTAAATGCACACAAACACAATCACATCAAAGCTTGGCATTTCCTATGCAATGCTTCTAAATGAAATGTAATTTATGCCCAGTTTTCTGTTAAAATTTGAACCAGGGCAAGAACATTTTTTTTGTCCAATATAAACAGGAGAAAGATTTCAATGAAAAGGGTAAGTAACAGAGCTGCTTTGTTTATCCACAGTCTTCAGTTCTTTCAAAGACATTTTGATCTCAGTTCCTTGTTATCTCCTATATTCACTGTGACACCAAGAAATTTTGCAAATATAAACATTAAATCCCAGACTTTCTTTGTTCCTTGAGGTATATATAGCAAGGAGTTGGCTCTGCATACCCTCCTTGCTTGCTTATAATTTGAGGACACAATTTTATTATCTCAGAAGACTTATATTGAATACATGTTAAGTAAAATGAGGGCTAAGAACTGATTAATTTAGTAAAAAAAAAAAAAGTTTTCCTCCAAGAGAAATTATTTACCTCAAAGTAAATTTCCTTCATTTTTCTCAATCCTTTAGCACAAAATGTACTAGAAGAGTCACATTTTCCTTGAGTTAAATCCTTGAATAGATATAGAGCCTGGGGTGTTTTTTAAAAATATGAATACTGGTATCTTATCTATACATATGACATGCCATATTTTGGTAAAATAAGAGATCTAAATGAAGATATTGTTAACAGAGTAAAGTAAAATTTGTAGCACCAGACATGGACTGAGGTTAACAGTTTGTCTATGATAAACCAATTAGTGAAGATTTATTGAGGGCCAATGGTAATTTAGGTATTATTTAAAGTATACACTGGTAGAGAGGTTACAAAAATAAATGTCTAACCGTCTTCTATGAAAACATTGTATTTTAAATTTGTTGAATATTGATAGAGTCTAGGACACTGTGTTTCTAAATTTTTTTCACTCCAAAGCTGTAAAATTTATCTTTGGCTTTTTCTTGTCTGTAGCAGTATCTCAGCAGAATCAGAAGCTTGTGTTAAAGTTAGTAGAGAAATTGTTTTCATTTCCATCCTTATTTTTTTCCAGTTTCTTCCTGCCTCCCTTTCCTTAATATTAATTAACTGCTATAATAGGAGTGGTAAGTTAAGCAAAAAGTAGACCTTGAGCATTGCTTTTCAGTAATAAGTGATAAGCTCAGAAAAATAACATAATTTTAAAAAGATAAAATGTCCTCAAATTAACTTCTCAATCATGAACATAAATCCAGTAAGTTTATCAGTTAATCTGTGACTCTCTAAGCATCCACCCCACCCCCATTCTTCAAAACCCTTTTACTAAAAAGGCTATGTGTGTTTTTGTCATATTTTGGTTTTTATTTTTATTTTCTTGAGCTCTCATGAAGTCCCCTTTTTCTCTCTCTCATCAACCCTGACTTTCTCTTCTCTCTCTCTGGATGTTGGGGGATTCCATATTTTCTGTATGTCATAATGTCTAAAAACTTGAATTCAGAATTTATAACAACAAAATAAATTATTTGCTATTGAATGAAGTCCTGTGTTTTCTAGGATGAAAATTATTAACCAAGTACTGGAAGAAAAGAAAGTCATAGACTCAAATGTGAAATCACAGCATTTAATGGATAATAAAGAAAATCTGAGAAGAAGTCATAGCAGGTTGTAGACTCGGCATAGTTTTTTTTCAGGTTTGATTCAGAAGAACAAGTTTTTTCAAAGCAAATAGATTTCCACCTAGGATTTAAAACATACTTCAAGCAATAAGTAAATTTATATATGTATATATACATAAATATTTATACAAACATACCTATACACACATACACATGTAACATGTACATGACTGTGTATAAATATATGTATATATATATATAATGACCTATCTACCAACTTATTAAACAAAAATGAGAGGTTTCTTTAAATGAGAATTTGTACAAAGCACTAAGTATCTGTACATTCTTTCAAGCTATTTTAAAGAAATTAATAAAATCTTAATGATTATTGGAATACTCATCTAGTGCACATAGCTATACAAACCTCATTAAATACCAGAGACTTCTCTTTGTTTTATTCAATATTTTATCTTTAGGTTTTAATTGTCTTTCCAGGTGTGTTTTCAATGGTCTATGATGTATACAATTTCCTTACCTTTTTCTGTGTTTTGTTTTGTCTCACAGGGAAACTGAAACATTGCTGACATTATAAGAAATAATGGCATACTCATCTGTAAAATAAAGAGAAAATTCATCCTTATTAGAGGTCCAACTTTCTATAATCAGATTATGTCAGACAGTTGTAGATACATTAAGTATAGTCTTTTCAAGACTGCCAATCACTTCCCAGTTTTCTAAATCCAAAAATATGTTATTAAAATTTAAGACACTTGATGAAGTAAATATATTCTATTAGTAAATGACAGAGCCAGAATTCAAACACCTCTTGACAAACTTTGTTGGACATTCAATAAGGAACCAATAGCACTAATAATCCAGGGAAATTTTTTATGGTCTCTACAACATCTTAGTAATTGTTTTGGAACCTAATCTCTCAATGTTTCCTATAACATTTCAGAATATTGCTCACTCCCCTTTCCAAATCGAAGTTCATAAAGGTAGCATGAAATCTACCATAAAGTTTTGCAATTAAGAACTACTAAAAGGATCTGACACTTTGCATAGTTTGTATTCCAAGTTAGAGGGGAGCTCTTGCACATTATATCAGAAGGATTCTGAGTGTTAAAAAACTCTGGTAACTGGGAACTGGCCCAGTCAGAAGATATATCATGAAGGAAAAAAAATTCAATATATAAAGTAAAACCATTTATTGTTAATCTTTGCATACTGAAGGTGATTTTGGAAAATTTTGTAGCTTAGGGAACCCTAGATATAGATACCATGTTCAATAGCTTTAGGGTGTGGTTGTTGCTTGCCTACCTTTGTCATAATAATTGTACACCATGACAGGGGCTGGCTGAATGTTGGACACAAGGTTGCTTTGCTCAACAGAGAATGTGAAACTGTTTGCTGTACCAGAAACCTATAAAGACACAAATTACTAATACATCAAAGAAGGTCTGGAAAAGAAATCAGTGAGAAAATTATCTCCAGAAATTCATTATCTATCCAATTAAACAGATCCAGGGTTTCAGTATCAGACAGCTTACATTAGGACTTAATCTTAAATAATTAGTTAGGTAAAATTAAATAGTACAAAAATTTAAGTTCTGTTGCTTATATTGATGTGCAAGAAATTTATCTGGAAGTGGTAATGCAGGCATTTATATGAATGACAATGATGTACACATAGAAAGGATGACTCTAAAACTCAGTCCACCTTTGTCAGGGTTCAAGCCCAACTATAAAAGATTTATACAATTACTCTGTGACCAGACTACATTAGATGCCATGAGGAATGAAAAACAGGGAAATTATGTTTCTAAGCTCAAGAAGGATCTAGTCAGATAGTCAAGGCATACATAAAATAACAGTAGAGTTAGCAGGGAGAAGATAATTACTGAGACAGAAAAGCACTGATAATCTTTAATGTCCAATATTTTTTGAGAAACCATGTCATGTATATCTATAAGGAATAGACTCATCCAATTATCCTCAGAAGAAAAAAAGAAAACCATGGAAGGAAAAAAAAATTATTACTCAACTTACATTTTCCAAATAGAAAAGAACATGGTCATTCTTGATTTCAGTCTTCATCACTTGGCCATTATTTTCAAGCTGTGAAGAAATTGGCAGGGAAGGATAGGCAATTATATTAAAGAGTACTATTCCAGTACTGAACACTTCATAATTTTTATTGAGCCAATTGTCAGAAATCTATCTTATGGAATGTTTCTTCGTGCCATCATATTTTCATGAGCACAAAGAGGAACTTAAGAAACAGACAACAGACTAAGGGAGAAAATGCCTGCTAATTGCTTTAAGTTAAGAACACCACCCTCTCATGTTATAGCAAAACTAAAATGTGAACTCCTGAATAACTTCATTTAAGTGGAGAATTCCATAGCTTGGCTTTGCTAACCAGTTATTTTGTCTTTTGCTTTGTCTGTGCTGGAAGACTGGGTCTCTATTATTTACCTCTTCAGTGGATGACACTACTGGGGTAAACCCTGAGAGCATTTTTACATCAACAAGAACCATATTGGAGTTATTGCGTGTTCCAGTGTATCTGAAATGTAAAGACAAAACACTAGTTTAAACAGTTTAGAAAAGTCACTCATGGCAAGGGTGGTGGGTACATGCGTACTAATTAGCTATATGTCTGGAAAAAAGGCACAGTTGAAGAGAAAACACCTGAAGACAGCCATTCTCAAACATCTCAGAACAGGCATGATAGGCGTGATAATGGATGAGGTGAAATAAAGCCACATATGTTGGAGTAAAGAATGAATTATCTGAACATATAATCTCCCCAAACTCTGCTTTTAAGATTACCTAAATATCAAAGTCAAAACTTATAAACAAAGCTTGTACATTAATATTACATATATCCATGGTAGGTAGATTAAGATTTGTACAAAACCTAAAGGAAATCTTTGTTTAAAAAGTCAGATGTTGGTAGAATCATAGTAGACATGTCCCTAAGAGATATTCTAGGTTGTGTCCCTAACACTGGATATGATTGCTAGGATGTGAAAGTTAATTTAATTCTTATTTTAGTCCTGGTGTTCATGAGACTATCATTTGGAAATCCTAAGAAAATCCTTCAAACTAATTTTTCTTAGTGTTTCTTCACATATTAAGTAAGGTTAAAACCCAATGGTATCTATAGCTTACGTTTTAATTTAAAAGAATTATTTTGCTTTCCTACTCTGAAAATAAAAATTTAAATTTTACTCTGTATAGTGAGAATAAGCATTTGCAGATTTTCTAGTTTTGGCCCACCTGTGCATATTTTTAGATGGAAAAATAGTATCTCCCTTGATCAAAAATAACAGTGTTTCCATACCCCCCAAAAATGGAAGCATTGCTGGAGTATCAGTGTGGCAGAAGGTTGCAAGTTATATTTGCACGCAGTACAAACTATACTTGCATAATTCTATCTCTGATTCAGTTTAAGTTGTACTAAATTGTGGTGTCTATACAGAAAGCTATAAAGTGACTATGCTATAGAAATTACACACTAACAAGTAAACTCACATCATGGTTACCATCACTCATATTTTGTTATTTTGCTATGGTTTAAAGTAATTTTAAAAAATATATTACCCTCTCTGTGACATGGACATAAAAATGGGATACTTACTTGACGGTTACTGTCAGGTCAAAATTACTCTGAAACGTATCTGAAGAGTTTTTCTTTACCATTTCCAAGGAAAGGAAAAATCCAGATTCCTTCTTAGGCAGTAGCACATTATACCTAAGGGTAGCCTAGAAAAAGTAGCAAACCATTAAAAAAACCCATCCATTTATTCGGTAGTAAAAACTAAAGAGCTTATTGTTTCTCTTATTTTCATTATTAATGCATTTTATCTTGCACCTCTACTCATCAAGGAATAAAGCTAAATGTAACTGTTTAGTTTTCAGAATACACATGAATCTTTAATAACATAATTTAATAAAAATATCAGAATACTTTCTAATAATGACATTCCTCAAGAAACTTCTCAGTTACCCAGTTATCCTTTCGAGTAAATACTTCTTTATAAAATAACTTGCATTTGCAGCTAATGAGTAGAACATATCAATGAGAGAAAGAGTACAAATAATCATGGAATTATGCAAAATAGTAGAATAACACTTTATATATAGCTGAGCAGATAGTCTGACCATTTTACTGGCAAATATTCATCTCCCTCTCTGGTAGATATTTATTACCTGGATAAATGCACAACCATGTCCTTCCACATCTACTGTGTATTGTCCATGTGCTTTTGTTAGCTCTGAACGTTGGACCAGTAAGCGGTTGTCATTATTAACCTGGAAAGTCTCACTGGATTCTTCACTGCTAAAGGTGACAGTGTTTTGACCATTAGAGAATGTTAACTTCATATAGTGGGTTATGGCAAGAAGACAGACAGGAGTGTCCTGCACAGAACAGTACAAGCAACAATATGAGCTCTGTTACGCTACAGTATTTAAATCAGTCCATAGAAACATTCCTACACAGGTCAGTAGAACACTAAGAAGTAATACCCTAAAGCACAGGAAAATATTTGATTGCGATAGTTGTTGCCATTTAAATTTATTTTCTTTAACAGATCTTAATCAGATTTTATTTTTCTAAAGGATTATATAAAGTATAATCCCTGCTGTTGAAAGTAGTGCCAAATATTTTCTGATTCGATGTTCTATAATTAAGCTACCTTGGACAATGCTTAAACCCAACTATCTTTGAAGATGGGAAGTCAGACTCTGAAGAGACTGTTTGGAGAGTCACTATGATGGTTTTACCGTGAAATGAAGACAGAAGAAGCAGATAAGGGAGCGAAGATCTTCCCCATGGGAATAAAATTGCATGTCTTTGCATTTAAATGTTTTTTCTGGTTGAAGAAAGACATACATCATTGTTTTTCATACCTATTTCTTCTGTTATACATTCATGTCATTTGCTTTTCCCAATGTGCAAACAATAAAAATATTTTCTCTTGACCATAATGTCTAACTTATCATCAAGACTCTGGTGTTTATGACAACAATCTCTTCTAGACTTACATTCTATTTTTACTGTGCAAACGGAGATATAAACCAGGCATAAATTCCTTGAAAAAGGGCCTCATTTTATTCATCTGTAAATAGAGAATTCCAGGTAGAGTCCCTGATACACAGAAACTGACCAATAAATAATTTATTGTTAACTAAATATAATAGGATTTATAACAGCAAATATCCTTAGTCTCAGCAGACATTTTCTGTGGTGGTCTTTGCTGTCTAGAGTACTGCAGAGCAGTGTCCTTTGCATTAAACATATTATTACTGTTATCAGACCCACACCAATCACCTGGGTGGAAGAGAAGCCTCCGTGGGAATTCATCTGTTGGGCAAGCCATTGCACAATCTTACTAGCGTAGGTGAGGTCAGGAGTTTTTTGGGAAATGATGGCCAACAGTACATAGCAAGTCTTCTCAGTCTCAGCAGAAGGTGCCCGAGGAATAAAGGATGGGGATGCATCTGTCTGGGACTTCTTAACTCTTTCCCAATATATCACATTATCTGAGAAAAAGAAAAAAAAATTTCACACAGTCCCTATAAAGAGAACTGATTACATGTAAGAATGATGTGAATTTCATTCTTGATTTCTGTTACGGTCTGAATGGTGTCCCTCAAAATTCCTGGGTTCAAGTTCTACTCTCCAGAACCTCAGAAAGTGACTGTATTTGGAGACAGAGCCTTCAAAAAGGGGATTAAGTTGTAAAGAGGCCATTAGAGGGTACCCTAATCCTATATCACTGGTGTCCTTTCTAGAAGAGGAAGTTTGGGCACGTGTAAAGGACACCAAGGGTGCACGCGCGCGCGCACACACACACACACACACACACACACACACAGTGTGAAGTGGAGGGGGGTGGATGGTCATCTACAAACCAAGAATGAGGCCTCAGAAGAAGCCACACTGCTGACACCTTAATCTTGGAATTCTATCCTCTAGAACCATGACAAAATAAAAAATAAATTTTGTCGTTCAAGCCATCTAGCCTGTGGTATTTGTATGGTAACCTTAAGAAACAAATACAGCTTTAAATAGCAACTTCCTAAGATCAAAAGTGGTATGTGATTAAGTTTACGAGCAGTTTTTATTTTCTATGTTATGGTCACTAAGCTTGATTTCTTTTATTTAGCTCATTTAAGGAGAAACTAGCAGAAAAGAGAGAGCAGAAAACAGAAAATAGATAATGTTCTTTAAAGATAAAGGGCCATTCAGACATTCCATCAGAGAAATGGAAATATACTAGTGAGGAGAGGGTTCCTGTATGATCGCTACGTTTCATCACTTTATCCTCAAGGCCATCTCTATTAGCAAAAGGAAGTAAGAGTGCTTACTTATTTTTGCAGCAGATTGATCCAGCATCTGGAGTAAGGATTTCACTTGCTCCTCTCTTCCAGCTAATGCAAAAGCATAAGCCAGCACTGCATGATTGTAGCCGTTGCTGACACCATTTTCCAACACATCCTCTAGGCAAAAAAGCCCGTGCCGCAGGGCAGGAAACTTGTTGTGCAGAAAAACAACATATTTTAAAATGATACCTAAACACTTTCTAAGCTTGCTGAATATTTAAAGTAATCATTCTTTATACCGTATACAATATATCCTTGAAGTTTACTTTACATACAAACCTATTCATATATATACATATGTATTATGCTTTATAAATATCAACAAAATTAATTTTAAGTGTATTACTAGTATTTGAGAAATAAAATTTAAATAATCTGAAAATGCCAGTTTCTATATCTCATCATCATATTTTAGTTAATAATATAAATTTCTTATATGTGGCAAAGAATACAAATACAAATTCATTTTTAGACTTAAGATATTTTAGTCTAATATTAAAGTAGAAGCTTTCTAGAGATGATTTTTGAGATATGTAATGACCGTGAAATTTCCTCATATCTTCTTTCAGGAAGAGATTGGGCAATCAGATAATTTGACCTTTGGATTGGGAGGCAGCCAAGAGGAACAACGCTTAGGCTGGAATGTTTACACATTGAGTTGGTTAGTGAAACAGAATACTAGGTTATGGTTATACTTAGAGAATGGGTTCTTAATTTGAAATTCATGGCTGAACTTCAGAAGATCTGTAAATACCTGAAATGGTATGAAAAACTTCTGTATGTGTGTATGTGTGTATATCCCCCCTAGGGAAAAACCCAATAGTGTTCATCAAAGGTTTCTATCAATTAAAATAGCTTGAGCAGCATCAACTTAAAGAGAGGTAATAAGTGAAATGTTCTTTTGATGTTTCATCCAGTGTAAGAATTTCAAATAACTCCTATTTCACAATCCACTTAATATGCATTCAACTGACTGAAACTAAAAGATGATGGGAATCCTTACAGTAAAATTGAGCCCAGCTTCAAGGAATGCTCCAACAATATATGCAGTGAGTAAAATGTCCTCTTCATCTTCTCCCTAATGCGCATACGCAGAAATACAATGAGTCATACAGGATAGCAGTGCACAGAAGAACAGCTATTCTTTTCAAGTGAAATGAAGTATAAAAGGAAACATTGAAACAATTACCATTATTCATTAAAAACCACCTGAATGGGTGTAATTTTTAAATTAAATTGTTAATAACCACACTACCGAGCAAAAATCCTTCAGGATTCAATGTAATAAAGATAACATGAAATTAATCTCAAGTATACTTAATGACATAGATAATTATATTTATGTTGCCTAGTATTAAGCATGATTACCAAGCAATTCATACCTAGTCATATTTTACTTGATTTGATAATAATTTGAAAAAGCAAACAGAGATTTTCTCATGGGATGGAACAGAAAGTTGTTGTGAATGTCCCTCAACATCCCTAGAAAATTATCCTGGGAAGTCATGATGATCAGGTGTCATGGACTCTTATTGTATAAGATTAGAAAAATGTAAGTTATGTGGTTTGCAGACTGTGCATAAAGATATCCTGGGGAGCTTAAACATAAAATGAACTGGTATCCACACAAGAGATTCTGACTTAAAAAATCAGGAATAAGATATAGGGAAGTGCATTTGAATGGATACTCTAGTGATACCGATCCAAATAGCATTCAGATGGTATTTGGGATCTGCTGCTTTAGCACAAGCTCCTTCAGAGAAAAATATTTCTGAGGGGCTCAGCTATCAAGGTGTTAAATAACTGCAGATTCAGGGTACTAAAATAAGATGTGAGGACAAGTGCAAGTTTTTACTTTTTTCTTGCTTCTTTCTGCCACTCAACTTATTTATTTATCTCTTTAGGTATGTTTTATTGATTATGCTATTACAGTTGTCCCATTTTCCTCCCCTTTATCCTCCCCACCCTGCACCCCATCCCGTCATCCCCACACCTCTTAGTTCATGTCCATGGGCTGCACACACCAGTTCTTTGGCTTCTTAATTCCCCACTCAGTTTAAAATGTGCACACACACAGAGTTATGGAAAAAGATTGGCTAAGACCAGACAAACTGACATACTGATCAGTAATGAATCCAATGAAAAGAAATCTGGAAGTGTTTTAGAAGAGAACATGAAAAATTCTGATATTTTACATAACAGCATATGCTATTCTCTATCAGGGACCTCTTGCTATGAAGAATAGTTTTGAAATCATTTAAACACATTTTTTTCCACACGCATAATCCAAAAACAATTTGAAGACAATTCACATTAAGATTAAATACCACACAGAGTTGCCATGCACCCATATTTTGAAGTGGAATAGCTTTACACTCCAAAATCCAAGAAAGAAGAGGTGATTCTGAAGCAAAACACAAAGGAAAAGACCAGTATAATTTAGAGGATATCAGGGCATAAGAAAATATCATGATCAGAAATTTACAGATGGAAATACAAAGGTTAAGAGAATAAACAACACAGAGGATGGAATGCAGGTGCGCAGCAATCGGCAAAGAAAGGAAAATAAGAAGGACACCCAGTGATTTACCTACTCAATGCCCCCTCCCTTAACATCTGGCTCCAAATACGGAGCCAAATGTGGACAGGAAAAAGGAAGGAGTGATTATTTCACTGGACTTGTATTATATTATGATCTAGAGCAAGTGAGGTCTTCATGAGTTGACTTGAGAAGGTACTGGAAGAGTGCTTCATTGAAACAATGTAAATTACTAGATGCTCTCCCTGAACTTTCTTGTCACCCATGAATAGGAATAAATTACCTACTCAATGCCCCCTCCCTTAACCTCTTCAGGCTCCAAACTTATGAATGTTCTCTCTCTAAGTTCCTTGTCTCTCCCCCTTCTATTGCTAGTTTATATCCTGAAATAGATGGGTTCTGTGGAAGGGCTAAAGACAGCAAGGCCAATAATAGGTTCATGAGAAGGTTTCTGTATCTGGCAGCGGCGCTGTCATCTAATGCGCCACAGGCCTAGGTCGGCAACAGGCCCAGAAGGGGTAATGTGCACAAGAAAAAATGTTCACGTTCCAGATTAGTTCGGCCAGAAGCAGGGAAGGCAGGCAATACAAAAGAGCAAGGCAGGCCTACTTCTGTTAATCGCTCACCTCCCAGGCATTGTTGAAAAGCTTGCCGTCACTTTTAAAGCAGCCATTGCTTTCCTGTTTGCTTGCAAGCCAGATTAAGGTCTGTTGTTGAACTTGTTCGTCAACGAAAATGTATTTCTTCATTCCCTCTAATGTCTTAAAAGTCAGGGCGCTGAGCCTGTAATGCATAGCACTGGTTAGACGAAAGTTAGATAAGAAAGAAATGATCATGTCAGCTACTCGAAAGATTTATCGTCATTGTTTTATTTTGGTTAATTTTGACTGCAGTTAGTATTGATAGTGGCTCTTTCCTTTGGGGCAATGAAATGTTTTGATTAGCAATATGTGAAAATAAGAGTAGGTGATTTCCAAGCTGTTTATTTACGAAGTTCTCCCTATATAGTTCATTAGATTATCCACATGTGGTGAGAGGCTGGGTGTAATTAGATGCTTTGGGTGCACCTAGTTTTAGTCTCCCGAATCTGCATGGGACCCTAAGAAATGCAGGTTAAGTTGTGGCATTTTCCGTGGAGTTAACAAGTTATGGGAGTAGAGAGGGTGTCATTAAATTTACCATGAGACTCCAGGTATGTTATATTAGAGCTGGAATAATAAAATATTTTGGTATTATCTGACTCACCTCTGTAAAGTCACCTTGAAAACCAATTTACTTTAAAATCCCCACTGAACTCAATGTCTCCCATTCTCTCATAAGCCCTCCTCAGATCATTTCTACATTATTTATAATAAAATTTTCATGTCTCACCATAAGCTTCCTTTCTGATTCCTCTGCCAAAACGCATTATATGAGCCATCAGAGTTTTTGAAGGACAGTTGCCTTTGATAACCTAAAATACAACATTGTAGAAAATTATTTTTAATCTAAGAAAGAAGAATGGTGTAATACAAGCCTTGCATTTTAGTGTTAGACAGATAAGAATTGCTAGATGATTATTTCAATTTAATTTCTGAAACTGAGGTTCTCTATCCATACTGAGAAAAAAATAACTTCTACCTTACAGAGTTTTAATGACAAGATATTTTATGTGACTGAGTCTAATTTAATAACTGGCATTTACAATATTTCATTAAGGTTCTTTTGTTTCAGTGTTATCCTTCCAAAAAGAAAATCTAAGGAAATCATACCCCTGGACTTTTCCTTAAAGTCACGTTTTACAAGGTTTATATCTCTTTCTCCTACATACAAATCTAATCACTTCATTGCAATGAAATACAACTGAAAGATAAATACAGAAGTTGATAAAGAAACCATTTCTAGCCACTATTAATAGCAACAACAAACAAGGTAGCTTGGCAAAATATTAGGCACTGAAAAAACCTGAATTCATAATTTGAAATGTTGGTTTTATATTGTGGCCCTAAATGACAGGTATTTATGTCTGAAAAAACCCCAAAATACCAAAAACGAAAACCAAACACATAGCTCAAACTCAGAGTACCTCAGTGCAGACCCACGTTTTGCCCAACAGACTACTTCATAACAAAAGCTTTTTGACATCTTGGGATCAGTAACCATGAATTTCATCTACTACAGGCAGCAACTACTTAAACCTTCTCACCGTTAGATAAGAAAACAACAGCCTTAGCTTTAACTTCCTCTGTTAATTGTTTAGTAGATTTCAGGTAGTCAAGGACAAAGGTGTCAGACGCTAGCAGGGCCACATTCTGCTCTCCGCCTCCAGAGGGCATTTGGAGAAGGCTCTCCGGATTCTGCACTGCAAGTCCTAGAACATCCCCTAAAAATAGGGAAAGTAGAAAGTCACTATTATTTAAAGTTGGTATCTAAGCATTAATAACCATAGTCTAAGGAGACATAGTGGAAGTAGAAAGTATTTAAAACTGCAGTTAAAATGTGGAAATAAGGGAAATTTTCATGAAGTAATTCTAAAGAGGAGGCAGATAGGAAGGGTGGGGTTAAGAGAGTTTCTGGTATGAAAGCTATTTCTGAAAAATCTCATTACCACAGAAAAGAAAGTTTGAAAAGTGTGTTTGTTTCCTTGTTTGTTTTTGAGAAACTGGCCCAATGAATTGTAAACTGTATTCTATCCCTTTCCCCCAAAGTGTTGATGTTAATGATAGTTTAAATTGTGAAAAACAGATTTCTCCTATTACTGAGGAAATTTCCAGCATTTATAATAAGAAAAGATTATTCTGACTCTCCAAAGGGTAATCTAATATTTCAGATTAATAAACTATAATAGAACCCTTTGTTTTATAAACACCAGTTATCATCCACTAAAACAAATGCTTCTTAGAGACAGAGACTTGAAAATGGTGCTGGAATTCTTTAGATTCCCATATGGAAGCAAACTTAGAGAATAATCCTCAACAACAATTATCTTCAATTGATAGTGAATATTAAAAAAATCTCTCCATCAGGTTATTTTAAGGAATTTTTAAAGTCCACTTCAATCAAGATTTTCAAATCATTGTGAAATACAAAGTTTAACCAACTCACCTACAACAGTGAGAAAGGCCCTGGCTGACCCTTCTACCACGTTGTTTGGCAAATCCAAAGCTACAGGCATGGAGGCTTCGGTGCCTAGAAAGGAAATATCAATAAAATAAATAATGTCATGGCTTCTTTTTATAAGCAATAGCAGAAATCTTGTGGAACAAATGCATTACATAATATATTCCATTGTTTATTTTTATTTCACAAGTTGCTTGTTAGAATAAACTGAGGTTTTGATTAGTTTAGAATAACAATACATCCATAAAATGGTATATACGTCTGTGTGTTAGATAATGGCCCCTATTCTCCATTAGTTTAGTGCCTATATTACTTACGTATAAAAAATGCCAAAAACGATTGACTATGACATGTAAAACAGCACACACAGCATGTAAATCTTGTCATACCTTTTAGGCATTAAAATCATATCATTCACAACCAGATAAAACAATACCGTGATGGCCATTAAGCAGGCAATTGAGGGGCAATGACTATTTCATCCCAAAACTATAAAAATAAAGGTTACATTATGTGTAATTTGGGCATTATCCTGATTTCCCACTGTCCAACAGTTTGCCACAATCATATGTCAAAAGAATAAAAAAATATACAAGATAGGAAAAACAGGTTGAGGCAGGTCAATGGGTTGGGTGAACTAAAAAACAGTAATAAAATCCCGTAACTACTATAGTTTTTCTTGGCTAAAATTATACCATAAAAATAGGACATGAAATAAAATAATCCTCCATTAGGTATTTAGAATAAATCTCTGAGGGACTCAGTATGGCAAGGGTCAATACATTTTCTTTAGGACTAAGTTGACCACCTAAAAGATCCTCTTACCTTTTGTACAGATGAGAAAACTTTGAGTCATTTCTTTTTCAATACCTTCAGGCTGTCAAAAAGCAAACAAAAACAAACACAAAATAATAAGTTTGGATCATCTTTCCCTGAAGGAAAGGTAACAAGAATCAGCTTACATGGGTATGACTGGACATGTTTGTCCTTGGGAGAAGATCCACTCATTGTCCCCTTCTTTTTATATCAGGAAGTCACCATACATTAACAAAGTCCACTGAAGGCACTGTACTCCCATAGTTTGAACAGACATAACTCTGATGTCATTTTGGGACACTTTTAACTCCTCGGATGCTGACTAGCATCTCCAACATACAAAGTGTTCTGTAGAGTAGGAACATGCCAAGAGGTAAGGATGATGGAAGCTACATAAGACTGTAGGACACGTAGATTTGTCTTGGATTTGAGTCAGTTACAAAGGGGAAGGGAAAAAGAATAAGCATACATAAAACATCATGAGTCAGAAGCAAGCAAAAAGCCATCAAGCCTGTTTTAAGTGATAAGTTTTACTATTCTGGGTCAGATGTTAGTTAAGAAAAGGATGAATTTTATTGCTGTTTGAAATAATTTCAGATGACATGTCTTGTGTCAGAAGGAACTATGGTCGATTAAGTACTTCAAAGAGAATGTCTTTTAATATTTAACTCACTAGATACTGTTTATTTCTTATCTGGAAGAGCTTGACAATTTTGCATGTACATACCTCTACCAACAAACTTTTGACCACAGTATCTTTCCAGTTCAGGTTTTGCTGCTCACTCTCTCCATCTGGGCAAGCACTAGTCTGTTTGGACTCAGCAACTACGGTGATATTCACTTTACCTGAAAAATGTTTCCAAACTTAAGTTAAAGTTGTTATTGGCTGCTTCTGTAATGGGAAATAATAAATAGTCTGTAAGCCACATTTTGAATTGGATGCACTGAATTTTGTCATACTGATGCTTACCAAAATATCTCCCTCTTTCACCTGACAGGAAATAATTTGGTATATTCTGTTTTTACCTGTTTCAAGATTTCTTATGTTAAATAAGCGATTCATTTACTTAATTAGAACATAAGAAATTTTAAGGAAAAACAATAGTTCTTTAAAGCCAAGTGAGAAGATTACTTAATATTGTTTACAAGTTATGTATAACAGTATAGGGACATAACATCAGATAACCAGGGCTTCTAACTTATTCCAAGATCAAATAAACAAAAATAGTAAAATACGACATAGTTGAAAGAGTACTGGATTTAAATCAAGTGCTAAAAAAAAAAATCTGTTTTTTTTTTACTCCCTGTGATATCACAGTTCATGTACTGTAACTAATTTCCAGTTTCCTTATTGTAAAAATTAGAGGATTGAGAAATATATTTCTTTTGGTTTCATATTACCTATAAGCCTATATACCAACATGCATAGCTAATATACTGTTCTTGATTTGTCTTTGTTGTTGTATTTTCTTTTTAAAATTTTTTTATTGTATTTTTCCATTACCATTTAGCCCCCTTATCACCCCTCCCCCTCCAATCACCAAAGAGTCCTTTTTCCTTTTTGTTCTACCCCTTTACCCCCTAACCTCCCCACCTTGGCTGTCATCCTGCTTTCTATGAACTGTGTCTATTTTGCCTGTTAATTCAGTTTGTTTATTACAGTCCTCATAGAGTGAAGTCATATGGTATTTGTCTTTCTATGACTGGTTTATTTCACTTGGCATAATGTTCTCCAGGTCCATCCATATTATTGTGAAGAGCAAAATTTTCTTCTTTTTTATGTCCAAGTAGTATTCCATTGTGTAAATGTCCCATAGTTGTTTTATTCACTCATCCACTGATGGACACTTGGGCTGCTTCCATAGCTTGGCAATTGTAAATAACACTGCAATGAACATAGGGGTGCTTATGTTCTTTCAAATTAGTGTTTTGGGTTTCTTCAAATATACTCCCAGAAGTGGGATCTCTGGGACAAAAGGCATATCCATTTTTAATTTTTTGGGATATCTCTATAGTGCTTCCCACAGTGGCTGCACCTTTCTGCATTCCCACCAACAGTGCAAAAGGTTTCCCTTTTCTTCACATCCTTGCCAGCACTTATTTGTTGATTTATTGATAATAGCTATTGTGATAGGTATGAGGCGGTGTCTCATTGTGGTTTTAATTTGCATTCCTCTGATGGTTAGTGATGTTGAGCATCTTCTCATATGTCTATTGGTCATCTGTATGTCCTCTTTGGAGAACTGTCTATTCAGGTTCTTTGTCCATTTTTTAGTTGGATTGTTTGCTTTTTTGGTGTTGAGTTTTGTAAGTTCTTTATAAATTAAATTTTTGATAGCAACCCCTATCAGATGTACTGGTGAATATGGGTTGTCTTTTATTTTGTTGATGATTTCCTTTGCTGTGCAAGAATTTTTTAGTTCCATGTAGCCCCATTTGTTTATTTTTTTTCTTTTGTTTCCCTTGCCTGGGGAGATAGATAAAATATTGCTATGAGCAATGTTCTAGATTTTACTGCCTCCATTTTCTTCTAGGATTTTTATGGTTTCAGGTCTAACATTTGTCTTTGATCCATTTTGAATTTATTCTTGTGTGTGATGTAAGAAGGTGATCTAGTTTCTTTTTTCTACATGTATTTGTCCAATTTTCCCAGTACCATTTATTGAGTAAACTGTCTTTAGCCCATTGTATGTACTTGCTTCCTCTGTCAAATACCAATTGATTTTTAAGGTGTGGGTTTATTTCTGGGCTCTCTATTCTGTTCCATTGATCTATGTGTCTGTTTTTATGCTAGTACCTTGCTGTTTTGATTACTATGACCTTATTGTATAGTTTGAAATTAGGTAGAATGATTCATCAAACTTTGTACTTCTTTCTCAGGATTGCTATTGCCATGCAGGGCCTTTTGTGGTTCCGAAGAAATTTTTGAAATATTCGTTATAGTTCTGTGAAATACTTCATTGGAATCTTGATAGGAATTGCACTGAATCTATAGATTGCTTTGGGTTGCATGGACATTTTAATGATGTTACTTCTTCCTATCCATGAACATGGTATATGCTTCCATTTATTTGTATCTTATTCAATTTCTTTCATCAGTGTCTTATAATTTTCCATATATAGGTTTTTATGTCCTTGGTTATATTTATTCCTAGGTATTTTAATGTTTTTGAAAGCAATTGTGAATGGAATTGTTTTCTTTATTTCCATTTTTGTTAGTTTATTATTGGCATATAAGAATGCAACTGATTTCTGGATATTAATATTGTATCCTACTACTTTGCTGAATTCATTTATCAGTTCTAGTAGTTTCTTGGTGGAATTGTTGGGGTTCTCTATGTAAAGTTTGAAGTCATCTGCAAATAAAGACAGTTTTACTTCTTCCTTTCCAATTTGGATGCCTTTTATTTCTTCTTCTCTGATTGCTATGTTTAGGATTTCCAGTATCATACTGAATAAGAGAGGTGAAAACAGGCATCCCTGTCTTTTTCCCAATCTTAGGGAGAACGCTGATAGTTTTTGTCTGTTGAGTGTGATGCTGGCAGTGGGTTTGTATATGACCTTTATTATGCTTAAGGATATTCCTTCTATTATCACTTTGCTGAGAGTTTGTATCATAAATTAGAGCTACATTTTATGAAATGCTTTTCCCACAGCTATTGATATGATCATGTGATTTTTATCTTTTGTTCCTGGAATAGATCCTACTTGATTATGGTGTATGATATTTTTTAATGTATTTCTGTATTCAGTGTGCTAATATTTTGCTGAGGATTTTAGCATCTATATTCACCAGAGATATTAGCCAATGATTTTCTCTTTTTTTTGTAGTGTCTTTGTCTGGTTTTGGAATTAGGATAATGCTGACCTCGTAAAATGAGCTTGGGACCCTTCCCTCCTCTTGAATTTTTTGAAATAGTTTGAGAAGGAGAGGTGTTAGTCCTTTTCAGACTGTTTGGTAAAATTCACCTGTGAAGCATCAGGTCCAGAACTGTTGTTCGTAGGAGTTTTTTTGATGACTGCTTCAATTTCACTGGGTGCAATCTGTCTGTTCAGGTTCTCTGATTCTTCCTGATTCAGTTTTGGAAGATTGTATATTTCTAGGACTTTATCCATTTTATACAGGTTCTCCAATTTGTTGGAATATAGTTGTTCATAATATTTTTTACAATCCTTTGTATTTCTTTGGTGTCAGCTATTTCTCTTCTTTCATTTCTGATTTTATTTATTTGGGTCCTCTCTCTTTTTCTCTTGAGTCTGTTTAAAGCTTTGTCATTCTTGTTTATCTTTTCAAAGAAGCAGCTCTTCGATTCCTTGATCTTTTGTATCATTTTTTAAGACTATTTCATTTATTCCTGCTCTGATCTTTATTATTTCCTTCCTCCTGCTCACTTTGGGCTTTGTTTGTTGTTCTTTTTCAAGTTTCTTTAAGTGTAGATTGTTTATTTGAGCTTTTTCTTTTTTTTTTTTTGTTTTTTGAGCTTGGCCTGTAATGCTATGAATTTCCCTCTTAGGGTTTCTTTTGCTGTGTCTCATAAATTTCGGGCTGTTATATTCTCATTTTTTGTGTGTTTCAAAGTATCTTTTAATTTCTTCCTTGATTTTCATTGTTAACACATTCCTTGCTTAATAATTGATTTTTGAAGTCCTTGTTTAGTTAGAATAATGAAAAAGTTACAATCTAATAGGAAAAGTAGTCTTAGATAAACATTATGGATGAACTGAAATAATCTCATAAATATACTCTTTGTTGGTGATGGGAGGAGATTTGACTTCAGGTGATATATAATACACAGATGATATATTATAGAATTGTATATCTGAAACCTCTACAATTTTATTAACTGATGTCACCCAATAAACTAAAAAAACAAAAAAATACAATAAATATGGGACATGAAATAAAGAAAATTTTAATGACACCTAATATTTTAATTTAGTGATATTGACCACATCTATGCATCTACCACAACTATCTTCTTTGTTTTCTAGACTTTTAAAAACTTTTCCTTTCCCTTATATTTTCAAGAAGATATGGACAAATACGTATGTTTTACATTGCAGGTAATATGTGCACTGAGTCATGTTTCTCAGTATTTGATCTCCATATAAGTGTTTTTGGTATCTCATGATATATTTAATAAATTTGTGAATCCTGGTAAATTTATTGTGATTCAGGAGCAATTTTTGTATAGGTAATGGGTGCATGGTGATAGGTGAAGGAACAAGTGATAATTAAATGAGTCTGCATTAATGAAAATAGGACCTTCATCTGGGATAATATATGTATACTTGATAGGTCATACAACTTAGCATTTATAATGTATTTTGATCACATTATGCTTTTATATAAATGAAGGGTGGTTTTGCTTTACACAAACATTAGCAACCAGAAATTAGATTTTAAAAATACTATTTTTAATTGAGAATTTTAAAAAAGTAGAATTAAAAATGTGATGGGGGAAATTGTTTACATAGAGAATTTAAGGAAAATAAATAGAAGCAATAAAAATGGGCTGATTTTCCATGAGAGGCTGGCATAGATAGATAGCTGCTTACCTAATTCCTTAGGTATAAGAGTCCAGATGTATGTTTTCTTCTCTCCAGCTTGAATAACATCACTGTCATTGTTTTTAGAGGTGCGGATGTTTACCTCAAAATTCTGAGATTCTTCCAGTTGAACAGAAATCTAAAAAAAAAAAAAGTCATGGTAATGAGGGTGGCATTCTAAATACTTTGCTGTTACTATTCCTCCTCCAATCTTGAGAAAATTCTGTTCTACCTAATTAAGTTAGCAGAGATAAAAGATATCAAATGACTCCTCTCATACAGAGAGAAATATGGTAGGATACATATTATGAATTGTCATTCTCAAAGCAGCATTCAAATCATTGCTGTGAATTAAAGCAATTTGCTTTTGGTTGAGGATTATAGAAACAAGTCTTATTACTTTAAGGTACAATTTTGCATTTGAGAATGAAAATAACACATCAATCTTCAAGGAAAATATTAAGGCTTTTTTACCCCTATTAGATTTCATCTCCAAAGGCAACAACTTACCTCTGTGCATGTATTCAGGTAGCTGAAGACACTGACGATCACATCAGATTGTTCATTTCGTATAATTGAAAAGGGGAGGGTCATTTCAACAAAGAAAGGTTGTGAGACTTCCAGAGCAATTGCTGATGAAATGCCAAATCCAGAATCGCCATTCATACAGAAGCCACTTGTCTCCCATCGAGTTATAGTATCAGGGACAATGAATGAGAGATTTGCTGAACCTGAGGAACTACAAGGACAGAGTATTGGTAAAATCAATTTTTTTGTTGTTTAAACCAGGAAACTAAATTCAGTCCAGGGCAAGCAAAAAAAGAAAGAAAAGTATTAACTGTAAGTTAAAAATAAGTTATATTGTTTAGATAGGCATTAGATAAAAATCTTGAGAGCTATAGCTCTATGAAATTTAACCTTAAAAAGACCATATTCCTTTAAACACCACATTGCTTCTTAAAAATTAAGGCATGTTACATCTTTCTGCATGAAATTAATGAAAAACATTGCTGGAGAAAAATTAAAATAAAATAAGTGGTCAGCACATGCAACTGAATGATATTACATATTTTTAGAAGTATGGTAATGCTTTATATACCCAGAAATAAAGTTTAAATATATAATAACAAAAAATAGAAATAAAGGCACATTGAAAAGAAAACTATCCAAAGCTCACTCGACACTGACGAGATCCCATATCCATGTCTCTGGAAAATTTGTTCTTACTGTTTCTGTTACAGCCGTTTCTCCGGAGTCAAACTTCTCCATCTCCATGACTACACCAGGTAAAAGAAAAGAGAAATGTTTTACTTTGGAAGAATAAAAATACATGTTTCCATGACATGGACCTATAAGCTATGCCTTTAACCATACACGCTTAGTGTGAAGAAATTGCTCCTAGGGCTCGTTTCCAATAAATGCACATCCTAACCGAGGCATCAGCATTTTGAGGCTCAAATCTCTCCCATTATTAACAACAAATAGTCAGCCTGCGTTGCTCCTCTGCAGCCAAGTTTAGAAAAAGTGATGTCTATTCATTGAATTGAGTTTCTTGCCTAACATCCTGGTGTCAGCCAGAAACCAGTTTCATGCCTGCCGATTCTACCACACTAACATGGCTTTCACTAAAGCTTCTAATGGCATTGATATTGCTAATTCTAAAGAACACCTTTTTCTTGCTTGGCCTCTAGGTCACTTGACATTCTTAATCATTGTGTACTTTTCAAGAGCCGCTATTGTTAATTTCTATAATACCAGCTCCGTCTAGTTGTCTTCTCATCTCTTTGCCATTCTCCTTTGAAGATGTAATCTCCTCACCCTTGACTTGTTTCTAAGAGCTGTGTTTCAGGTCCTCTTTTTCTTACTGTGCTCTGTCTCTACATTGATATCCTCCTACATGGCTTTATCACAATATTTATGCTGAGGTATCCTAATCTGGGTCTCCTACCTGGACCTCTCTTCTGAGCTCCATGCTGTACATACAACACCCTTGTGCAATTTTCTTTTTGGATGCTTTACAGGCATTTAAAATTTAATTGTTCAAAAAGTTAACTAATTATATCTTCCCCTGCTATTCTCCAGTGTTTTCCTTCTCCTTGACAGGTGCCAGAATCTACCCACTTGGAATTTACCCAAATTGGAAATTTAACAATTGTCCTTGACCTCCCTACCCACATCCTGCAATTTCTTATCATAACCAACCAAATGAAAACACCCTTTTTATTAGTAGTCCAAACACCATTGTTTAAGTCAATTACTAGTTTTTACAATATTTCATACAGTCTTAGGCAGTACAAGTCTCAATCTCTTTTTCCAAAGAACAATCAGTGATATTTTTTGGAAACACATATTAGATTGTCTGCTCAAAACTTATCAATAGTGAATTATTGCATTAGAATGAATTCTGAATTCTTTAAATATCTTACAAGGGCTCCATGAGCGGTCTGTTTGTCCCTTTTGCTTTAGTTATCTTTACTCTTGCCTTCGAACTGTACCTTCTGCCATTCTGATGTGCTTCGACTTTCTACTTTGTTTTTTGCAGTACTTCTTTCTCTTGAAATGCCCTTCTAACCCTTTTTGTGGTATATTATCATTCACCTTTCAGGTCTTAGTATAAATGTAAGTTTTTCCAGAAGACCATAATAAGCTCTTGAGAAATTTAGGTCATTTCTATTGATCTTCTTTCCATTTAAAGCATTCTTCCCAGGCTTTTGAAATTACCTGTTTCACTGTAAGCCTTTCCTGTTAAACTAAACATTCCAGGAAAGCAGAGATTAAGCTATTGCATTTACAGTACACAACTAAATTCCTGACCTCAATAAATGCTTGTTGAATGAACTGATAAATGAATAACTGAATAAAGAAATCGAATGAATGACTTTGGGTTTCAGTACATTTTAGATAAAGATATTAAAAAATTTAGATGTGTCTGACAAAGCTCAAAATATGGTTGGATCTAGTAGCAGAAAAGTCAATAGCTTCAGCGTCTTGACCAGGACTTCAGAGTGGTTTCAATTGCTAGACATTTAGGGCCTCTTGAACTCATGGATTCTCCTCTTGCAGAAAGTCATCAGGCCTTTCTTTTCTCTCAAGTGGTGTTTCTGATACCTGTCTTCAGGGTCAACCCCACTTAAATTGCTGGACTAGTCTCCATGGTAGGTCAGAAGGATTTAAGAGGTGTTTTCAGGTCTGGAGTATAACTTTGATTTGGGTTATATTCTGACTTTTTTCATTTTGCTTCCGTGATAAAATTTCTGAGTAGGAAATATACCCAATTACCTTATTCATTTAAGACTATGACTGAGTTTCGTGCTTACAGTTCTTCCAGTAGCAAATGGAATAGTATTTGAATACGCTGCTCTGACGCCAGCTGTTTAACTGCCTGGGAATCAACATATTCTCTGCCTTGAACTTTGTGAACTATGGTCTATACATAATAAGGGTATAAGGGTCCCCTAAGGAAAACTCATTCTCCTGTATTATACTTATAATGACAGTCCTTCCATATCACCATACATTTCCTGCTCTTATGCACTTCTGATATTGTGTTCTACCAATAAAAATAAATTTCCTTTCATATCTGAAGCCAATCCTTCCTTTTAGCCCAAATCATTCCCATTCTAGTTTATTCTGCTTTTTTTCTTGCAGGATGTCTAGTTGTAACTAACAACATGACATAATTTATATGTAAAATTCCTATTTTTTAATAGTTTTATCCCAAATACACTTTTGGCCATTTCCCAGACATAAAATTCTAGATTACTCACATGCATTTTTGTACGGGGCACTGTACATGGGTGAATATTTTTCTCTGCTTAGATACAGCGGCCTAGGGAGCGGCCTCCGCTCCGTCGAACATATTTCTGGTTTCCGATAATGGAGATTGGTAAAGACTTTCAGACCCACGGCCTTCAAAGGAACAAACAACAAAAGAAAAGCCGTGCATTCCTTTCATGCAAGACCTAAAGAAAGTCTGTTATCTACCCTACAATGATAAATATACACGTTTCTTCTGCTAAGAAAGGTCTGGGATTTTAGGAGTCAAATCACTGGTATCTGAAGTATTGAAAATCTTTCATTTGGAAGAAAAATAATAACCAGTCTGATTTATCTAGCCCCCTTTATGTGCTAGGATTTTGTTAAGTATTTTATATCAGTTTCTATTTAATTCTAAGGAAAAATACTAATGAAATAGGCACGATCACTATCCTAATTAACATCAAACACACATATAGTCTCACACACTTATACACAATGTACAGTTTGCCGTTTGGAAAGCTGGAACTTAAACAAAAGTCTGTGTAATTCCATGCCCCTGTTCTTCTATACCTGTGACTTCAACTATAAAGACCCTTTTGTGAAGGTCTCAACATATCTAATTGATAGCCTTGGTATGGATGGAGCCCTGACTATATTCTAGCCTCTTGATTTGACTATTTCTGTATAAGATTTATTACAGTAAATTAAAGACTGTCTCATTACCTCAGACATGAGGTTTTATAATTTCAGCCACCACTTATTTTCAACAAAACAGTCAATAAAAATTAATATCTCCTAAGACAATTTCTGAGTACTCTTTAAACATATTACTGACACCTATCTTAAAGAATAGGAAAAAGCTACATAAATAATAAAATATAGACGTGCATTATGAGTACCAAAATTAAAATTGAGATAAAATAAAAAAATTTTAATTGTTCTTACCTTGACAATATCATAAGTGTCTCCATCCTCATTGTTGCTTACAGGTATATAATACAAACCGTTGTAAAATATATCTTTCTGAGGAATGCAAGGATTTAGCTTGCCATCGTCAAGATTGAGACCGTGATAGAAATAACCATGAAGTTCTACATTTGGAAGCAGGTTGTACACCTATGATAAAATCACATGGTTCTCAATGATTTTAAGTACTCTTTTAATTTTTACAAAATTGACAAGTTTGTGCCATAACCATTTATTGTTTTTTTAAAAAGGAAAGCCATAATATTGAATCCAACATTTTTGTGTCCACTAATTCTTCCAGAAGAGGAAAATTCAATTTTGTTTTAGGTGGTCAACAACATGTTTACAAAATTTTTCAGCTTTGGTGCAGGAAAGAAAGAGAATCACGTAGGAAAGAGAAGGCTGAAGATCCATGGCTTAAGCCAAGGTCTAGTGTACAGATAATTCATTGCAATTATGATGCTAGAACTCCCAAATCTGGAGAAAAATTGTAGCTGCCTGATTCTAAATTTTCATGCATATCATTTTAAAGAGAACATAAAATCAAAGAGAAGTAATAAAATTCATGACGTGTTTTTAATATTACTAGGATACAGATAATACTGTGACCTTCTAATTACTTGGTAGTAGAGAAATAACACAAAATTGTAACAGAGCTTCTACCACTGCTGAAGATTTGAGGGTATGGAGAACTGGGGAGGAAGGCTTAAGAGACTATCTGAAAAAGAGGAGAATAACCTAGGGAAATTAGGGAAAATACACACCAAATCAACTCCAGATAAGAGAATGTACAACATTAGCTGTCAAAAAATGAATCATAGTCCTCAGACTCAACAGGAAACAGGAAAGAACTTGAAATGAATGGGCCTGAAAGTGGCAAATTTCAAAAAGCATGGCTGATGGGAAATCATCAGATTATTCAAGGAGGAGTGTTGACTTTTGGAAACAGGGACCTTTTTCTGCAACACACAGGTGCTATAGACTTAATGTTGATGTCTTCTCAAAATTCATATGTTGAAATCCTAATGCCCAGTTGATGGTATCAGGAGGTGGGACCTTTAGGAGGTGATTAGGTCATGAGGGCAGAGCCCTTAAGAATGAGATTAATACCCTTATAAAAGATGCCCCCCAAAATCTCCCTGTTCCACCAGGACACAAAGGGAAGCCTGCAACCAAGGAGACACTACATCTGATTGTGCTGATGCCTGATCTCTGACTTCTGGCCCCCAGAACTGGGAGAAATAAATTCCTGTTGTTTGTAAACTACCCAATCTCTGGTAGCCCAAATGTTACAGAAGGCCAAATGGATTAAGGCAACAGGTATAATTTTAATAGTAGCAATTAAAAAGTTATTATTATAAATATGATCATAAATTTCTAAAACAAACAAAACTGAAACAGGCTCATAGATACAGAGAACAGGCTGATGTTTGCCAGAGAAAAGGGGAGTTGGGGGGTTGGGTGAAAAGGTAAAGGGGTTAAGAAGTACAAATTGGTAGTTATAAAATAGCCATTGGGATGTAAGTACGGCTTAGGTAATATAGTCAATAATATTGTAATAACTGTGTATGGTGCCAGATGGGTACTAGAAGTAAGAGGGGGACCATTTTGTAAAGCATATGATTGTCTATGCACTGTGTTGGACACCTGAAATTAAAACGAAATAATATTAAATGCAAAGTATAATTGGAAAATAAAATTTAAAAATATTACATATTTATATGCAGTTGTATTAAAATAAAGGGAAATATTTAAAGCAGTTATTCACTGAAAAAGACCTGGTATAAAATTCTGGGATTGCTGGTCTGAAAATGAGTTAATAGATAATAACTTTAGACTGTATCCAAGCAAATCTTTCAACCCAGAGATTTAACTCTAGGTTTCCACACAAGTATAATTATGATTTTTTTCAAGATCACGTTGTTGTCTGATCGCTACCCTGTTACAATTATCCACAGAATTCTGTATTGTTATAAGTGCTGGGTCCACTGAGGGAAATAATTAAGTATATGACCTATGAAGGAAAAAGGAAGAGAATACTCAATATTTTCAACATGTTCCCCCTCAAAAATATCATCTAAAGAAGTTTGATTTGTAGGAGTCCAAATGAAAATGGGGAAAATGAGGAAATCAGAGAGCTTACACTTTCAGCTGATAGCTCTTGTTCTGGTCGCAGTAGAAGAACACTTTTGTCCACAGCCCGGAGCGCGCAGAGGGAGTCAGGGGCTGCCTGAAGATAGAGGCTAGTCTGGGAGCCAGGGAGCCCCTGGTCCTTAGAGAACTCTATGTTAACCTGAAGGAGAGGAAGAAAAGGAAGGAGAACAGGATAATTTCATATAAAATGCTCAATCTTTTCCAAATAAATATTTATAGATTTTTGTACCTATATTTTTCTCCTGGCTACTGTCACCCTCAACTCTCTTTACAGGGCCATTATCACACCATCTCAGGATTGGCATCGCTCCCAAAAGTTACTCATTTTGTTTGCAGATTTTCTCATCCCCCTGATGATTAGTTACACCAACATTTACTGTGAGAGTGCCATGTAAAGCTTATAGTACTGAGATGACAGGGAGACAACTGCTCACCCCTTTCACTCAGGACCAGCAAGAAACAGAAGAAACATCACCTTGTTTTTAAAGCACTTTTCAACCTGGAATCTGACAGTGTCAGCCACAATTTCCCCACCGGGGTGGAGGGTGTAGACGAGCATGACAGCGGCAGGAGCCAGATCAGCACTAACGTTGAGAGGGAATGAGAAGCTTCCATTCCAGGCTGTGGAAACAGGAGATGTCACCAACAGATACAACGCAAAAAGCTTCCTGGCTCACTGGGTACACTTAGATAAAAGAGAATGGTTTATGGGTAGAAAAAGCAAATCGGGCTTTATTTTAAATGCAAATGAATTGATTAACGGGAACTATATATACAAATGTAAACACTGCATAATTTAGGCAATAATGATATTTGGATTTTGGGCATCATTTTTCTTTAATGTATTGATAAGCTGGCAACAATAGATACAGGTTGAAATCTCCTTCATCAAAATATTTCCGGGGTGCAGGTCAGAGGAGATAAAGGGGGGAAAAATGGGACAACTGTAACAGCAAATTCAATAATATAAACAAAAAAATATTTAGTAAGTTACCTTGGGCCACACTAAATATTGCCTCCCATTCACAACTTGTAATGTTAAGTGCTCTTCTAACCCAACCTCTTCACTCTATCGCTATAACATTTTCTTAAAAATAAAGAAAAATGAAGGTAGAATACGTATTAAAAAATAAACTTATTGTATAAACCTTTGTTTCTGATTTCCTTTTGTCCACTGAGGAAGATAGCTCCTTTTGCCATCACCTGTGCAGAAATAAGAAAACACAAGGTGTGAAATCATATTTAATATATCATATAATTATTAAATAATGAATAATCTAGCAATGATTACATTATGTCAGGTAGGATATTTTCCATGAGCAAATATTAAAAATGGACTTTGTGCAACTTGGAAAAGAACAGAGAAAGCTACTACAATTGATTAAGAGTCTATTAAGTGCTAGAGACTTGTTGAAAAATAGTATGCAGTGCACGGTATCAGGGGATGCATAAAACTGAACCTGTTTAGACTTACTGGCTTTGAGTATGCCAAGTCTTTTCACTTCCTTGCCTCTGTTCCCTTATTTGTAAAGTGGAGCTATCCAGAAAGTTGAATAAAGAGTTAACACACGGAAAGCCCTCATAATGCTGCCTGACATGTAATACTCACCTTTGGAGATGTCTTATTATTTTTTATTACAAATACACAGCTGAGGAAGACAAGGCTTAGAGAATTTAAACAATCTGTCCACCGTCAACCAGCTTGCATGAAAAAAAGGGAGAGGGTGGAGGACTTTAATTAGAAGTCTTAATTTCCAAGTATGTAGCTTTTCACCTTTCAATACGCCTTTTAGAGACAAAATGAGTAAATATGGGACAGATCCAAAAGGGTTAATTTCCTTTATTGTTTATCAAAATCAGCCTTCTACTGTAGTTTCTGGTATCTGCCTAATATTTTACTCTCACAAAGGGTCATAAGTATTTACTTTATGTGAGTTATAATTAAATACTTAAAATAGCAGACTCTGAAGAGTAGGTTTTTCAACCTTAGGGAAACTGAAATTGCCTTGGATCTTTTACGTGTTTATTTGTTTCTGTGTTTGTTTTTAATAGTTCCAGTAGCATTCACCAGCAAAGTGAGGCTGGTCTACTCAGACTGGTGCACACGACGGTTATCCAAGTTCTAAATTGTACTGTGCTAAGCAGACAGACAAGGTCCAGGAATCTGCAGCTGAGACTTACCAAATAAAAGAAGTTTATGTTTGAATTGTCCCTGTATGCGTCACTGTTTAGGGAGTAATGCACACTAACAATCTTTTGTTGATTGCATCTAAGCAGCTTTGGTTCTGGAACAATCTTCAGGAAACTGTTGGTTCGGGAGTAAAAGCGTAAGACTGAGAAATGTGCATCCACATACTCAGGAGTCAACCACCTGGAACCATGGCACCTCTTGGGGTGAATGTATGAGGCCTGATAAGATAAAAGAAAGCAAAGAATCTTAGAGCTATAAAGACCTTTCAAGGACAGTAATTATTACAGAATGAAAGGCTTCTTATCCTTTCAAAGGAGGAAGAAAACTTAGCTTGTAGCTGACTTTAAACATTATTAGAAGTTAAAAATAAAAGCACTCTCCTCTTTTTGTATACAAAACATGACCATAAATGTATGTCTGCTTCATTAGGCCTATGACAAATTGTTTAGTTTTACTTTGTAATTAAAGTTGCAGAGTACCTTTAGGTCCTGTTGTCTTTCAGTTACATTTAAACACTGATAAATTGTTTAATTATAAAATTCTGTTTAAGAAGTAGGAAAAGAGAAATCACAGTATCAGGACTCCTAATCTATGCATAAAATGATCAAAGAAGTCAAAGCATTTTGATGAACTATTTCTAGTCTCACAGAGTAAAATAGGTTGTTAGAGAATTCATCACAGTTATAATAGGCTATTATTACATCATTCTCTTAAATAAGTATTCTCATGTATAAGCAATTATATAAAATACCCTAATTTAAAAACCTTGTTGAAATGCATTCTCAATAAAAGTTATCCTGTAAGATATTCTTAATGTTCAAAATCCCTAACATTTGAATCCTCTGTGGGATTGCGCCTCTTTGATGTCTTACTTTCAGGTGGAACTCCGGATCAAACATATCTGAAGTGTCAATGGATAACTGAGCTTCACCATTCTCATCTGTGGTGTAATTTCCTATAAATTTGTCATTGAGCTCCAGTTGCAATAACTTGTTCGTCATTGGGACATTATTAGGGCCAGAAAATTTAAGCTGTACAAAAAAAAATGTTGAATATTAAAATTCAAAATGTCACATTTCTACTGAGAACGAATTTTCTGTTCATAAATGTAATCATTTATTTGTAAGTTTCTTAAATTCCAACACACAGATCTTCTATTAAATAAGTATATTCTATGGAAACAGCTAGAATTTTATTTATAACTTTCTTTTAGCCTAGGACTTTTTCTAGAATATTGAACACAGTAATGTCACAAATGTTTTATGAAAGTGAGAAAACATGTCCAGAAAACTTCAAAGGGCAATCTATTCATCCAAGAAAATGAAATGAGAGCATGTGTATTTTAGTCAAGCCTACTGTGCCAAAATAAGGAATCCCTCTTCTATAGTGAGGGTCCATGTTCTCGAAGTCCACACTCCCAAGAAATTGAGTGATAGGAATAGAAGTCTTTTCACTGATCTGCACACCTGTTAGAAATGAAAAACAGTGTCAGAGAATCATTTGATGTGCAATCTTGTAAATTTCTCACTATAGCTTTTGCACTCGGAAATGTTCTTAGTTGTATTAAATCAGAGGTTGACAAAGTTCTGTAAAGGATCTGACAGTTATTACCCTAAGCTTTTGGACCACATGGTCTCTGTCACAGCTTCTCAACTTTGTTGTTGTCTTAAGGTAAACAAATGTGGCCTTGTTCCAAGTTGAGTGCAGCTTTTACATAACAATTGTATTTTAAATATTATTAGGAAAATCTTACTTAAAAGCAATCTTCAAATTGATCTATTAGCAAATATCCTCCACTTTACTGTATTGAGCAATTATTGATTTGTAGTTGGTGAGTATCTCTAAACCATAAGCTTCTCCCCACTGAGCTGCATATGTCCCCAAATTGCCCGTAAAACACGACATTACCTGTCCCAGTTTCTGTAACAGTTACAGTAACATGAAATAACATGAAAAATCCAGAACGGTAGAGTTGAAAGCCTTTTGTATTTACAACTTGAGAAACACAACCTTTTCTCAACTGAAAAATAAAGAGAAGGTACAATGAAAAAGTTAGGGATTCAAAAGTCTTTAAAGATTATGGAGTTTTAGTACAGATGTCTATCTCCCTTCACCACCCCCTGGCTCCGTCTCATACACTTGTTGAAATGACCACAAAATTACAAAAGATTGAGGGAGGAGAGTTTTCATCAGCAAATAAAACAAAGTAATGAGATATTGTATATTTTACAGATTTCAAGGTTATTCTCCTAAGAAACAATGTAGATGGAAACAAATTAAATGATAAAAATAGAACTGAATGATATTTTAAAGATAAATTAAAATCATCCTGAGAAGCACTAATAATGGAATAGAATCAATCCTCAAATGTATAGTACCAAAAAATGATTTAATGTAAACCAGTCATTTAAAATAAGGGAAAAAAATCTATGGATAATCTTTCATTAGTGACATTAATCATTAGAAAAATAGAGATTTAGTTGTATTAAAAATAAAAAAATATTTATTAATTTGAAATTTAAACTGTTAGAAGAATATATCAACTCATTTGATTCTGAAAACCACCTCATGAGCTAGATACTGTGATCACCTCCACTATGTGCGTGGACAAACTGAAGCTTGGGCAGGTGGTATAATATGCCCAAAGTTCCATAGTTAGAAAGTTTTAGAACTAATCCATCACTCTGATTTCAGAGTATGTCCTCCCCTGAACCATCATCTATGATATCAACAACAACAAAAAGATTACTATTTATCTAATGATAGTGATCTGCTGATACAATCACAGGAAAGAGAAATGATAAAAATACTCAAAAGAGTCTCAACTGCTTTGAAATTAAGAAAAAATATTTTCCGGTAATACTGAGTCAAACAGAAAAATGTAAGATACATCAATATGAATCTAGTATCAAGGAAAAATTGCCTTGTATCAAAATGACCACAAATCTCTGATGTTTACTTATGGATGAGGAAAAATCTCTGATGTTTACTTATGGGTGAGGAAAGTGCAGAACACTGTTTTTAATTAAAAGAAGAAACTAACATTTTTTAAAACAAGCAAAATAAACTAAACTTTTATGGAAAAGAATTAATAAAAATACTAAATAAATTATTTGGGAACACAAAAATAATATTAGAAAGAAAATAATAAAAAGCAAGTCAGAGTAAGAACAATAAAATAGATAAACTTATTATGAGCATGATTTAGAATAAAGAGGGAGAACAAAGTTGTGTAAGATTAGGTGCTAACACAAAAAATATTCATCTGGAAGAAAGCTAAATTTCTTGTTCTAGAACAATCAAAAACTACTTTATATAGATGAGTGAAAATTTTAAAATCTTAAGAAAATATTTAGCTACATATATAGCATAGCGGTAGGTGAAACCTTTTCCTGAAGCTGAGAACCCAGAAGTATGAAGAACTTTGGTATTTCAAATATGCCACAATCTAAGTCAATATTTAAAGAACAGGCTTGAAAAACAGTGTTTGCTTAGAGGCTAGAGGGCAATATTTAAACAATTTATTTTTCACAGAAACAAGGAGAGCAAGAATAATTGAGTTCTCAAAAACAAACACAAGCTGATAACAAAAATATAAAAATATGTTCAAACTCACTTGTAATACATGTTTAAGCAAAATAAATGTGTCTATCAAAATGACAACAATTTTAAGCCATATATATTACATAGTTGATAGTGATTTGGGGAATATAGTATATTCATATATTGCTGACAAGAATTTGAAATCCTAAAAATGTTTGGACAGTATGCTAATATTTTTTAAATTAAAATTATATTCTTTCTATCTGTCTATCTATCTATCTATCTATCATCTATCTATCATCTATCTACCTAATCTTTCTAACATCTACTTTGACTCAGAAAGCCAACTCTAAGTAATCTACTTCAAATACATAAAACCTCTCATACAAAAGAGATAGTTTTAGCAGGTTGTTTATTGCTATATTTTTCACACTGGGGGAAAAATAAATCATTAGCTGAATGAACACCCATCACTTGGTAAATTACATTACACAGAATAACATGTAGTTGATGTGGAAAAATTTCACTCAGCCTTTCTTGTCTGTAATTATTACCTAATAGATAGGTTTCTATTAAGGTCCCCTGCCCATTTATTAATTGGATTGTTTGTCTTCCTGGCGTTGAGTTGTATGAGTTCTTTATACATTTTGGAGATAAACCTTTGTCTGAGGTATCATTGGCAAATATGTTTTCCCATATGGTTGGTTCCCTTTCCATTTTGCTAACGTCCTCCCTAGCCACGCAGAAGCTTTTTAAGTTGATGCAGCCCATCTGTTCATTCCTTCCTCTATATTCCCTGCCCTAGGAGATATACTGGTGAAAATATTGCTTCTTTAAGGAGGACATACAGTGGGCCCATAGACATATGAAAAAATGCTCAACATCACTAGCTGTCAGAGAGAGATGCAAATTGGAACCACAATGAGATACCACTTCATACCAGTCAGAATGGCCATCATTAACAAATCAGCAAATAAGTGCTGGTGAGGATATGGAGAAAAAGGAGCCCTATTGCATTGTTGGTGGCAATGCAGACGGGTGAGGTCACTGTGGAAAGCAGTATGGAATTACTGCAGAAAACTAAAAATGGAACTGCCTTTTGATCCAGTGATTCCACTGCTGGTATTTTACCCTAAGAATCCTGAAACACCAATTCAAAAGAACCTATGCACCCCAATGTTCATGGCAGCATTGTTTGTAGTGGTCGGGTGCTGGAAACTGCCCAAGTGCTCAAGAATAAATGAGTGGATCAAAAAACTGGTACATTTACACAATGGAATACTAGGAAGGAAGGAAGGAAGGAAGGAAGGAAGGAAGGAAGGAAGGAAGGAAGGAAGGAAGGAAGGAAGGAAGGAAGGAAGGAAGGAAAGAAGGAAGGAAGGAAGAGAAAGGAAGAGCTACTACCCTTTGCGACAGCATGAATGGAACTGGAGAGCATTATGCTAAGTGAAATAAGCCAGGCTGTGAAAGACAAATACCATATGATTTCACCTATGGTTGGAACCTAATCAATAAAACAAACAACCCAAATAGAACCAAAGACATGGAACAAGCTGACAGTGACCAGAGGGAAGTGGGGAGAGGGATAATGGGGGGAAGGAAGGGGAAGGGTCTAGTCAAGGAACATGTATAAAGGCCCCGTGGACATGGACAACAGGGTGGGGACTGACAGTGGCAGCAGGGGAGAGGGCAGGGCAGGACAGAGCAACATGGGAAAAACTGGGACAACTGTAATTGAACAACAATAAAAAAAATATGTTTCTCTCCATCTTTACCAAATATTGATATTTACTTAAAGGATGTGCATTGAATTTGGTGAGTAACTTCAGGACAATCAGATTTAAAATGTAAACTGTGCAGTGTATACAAACTTCACTTTTGAAGTCCAAAGGTGATCTTCAGAGAGATGGACAGAGCTGTTCACCTAGGTTAAAATGCTACCGACTGAGAAAGCAAATGGTGGCTTTAAAAGTGAACTTCAAATTTAAAGTAATAAATGTAGATACTATGGATTGCAGAGAAGTTTGCAAATTATCTTTTTTTCATAAGGATAATTCTAGTTTTCATGGGGAATATGATGAGGGATTCATTTATTTAAAGGGTAACTAATGATTCCCCAAAGAAAGATCAGGGAGGTTACCTAAACAGAATATAAAACAAGGAATCCAATAAGAGCTTTCACTGCTAAAAATTTATTAATCTATAGGTGGACAACAATTTACATATCTTAAAGATAAGAGACTATTGAACACTGTATTTTCCTCCTCATTCTTTACCTTCTCAAACTGCAACCTCCATTATAGACAAAATGAAAATAATATTATATTCCTTTTATAAATGAAATCAAAGAAAGAATAATAATGAAAATGAATAAGAACTTTTTTTAGAATAAAGACTATGATCTGTACCTGTACAATAAATTGTTCACATATTTCATTGTCGTCTTTCTCACAATTCCCAGAGGAAAAATATTCTCTGCACACCTGGATTTGGGCTTTCCCTTGCAGAGGTTGGCCAAAGGTGTATCTAGTAAGAGAAGGTGTGTTAGTAATTATAGATGAACAAAATCATGGTAATATTTTATGGACTTCTTCAGAAATTGTATATGAAATCTCTAACCTATGAGTACCCTAATGACCAAATTCCATTAGGAATCCTAACCTATTGGTGCTATCATCCCCACAGAATTGAGAGTAAATTTGGCATTTGATTTGTCAGCAGGATTCAACTGCTTTTTAAAAATCAAATTCAAGGCAATGTAGACTCTAAAATTTCAGTGACTATGATTTAATGATTAAATTGAGCTTTTAAAATTATATTTAATCTTATAAAAATATAAACTGTGTACAACACTTTTTTCTTTAGCAGAAAATATATATGTAAAATAAATATGCTTTGACCAAAAGTACAATATCTTTATGAGGTGGGGTTAAAGAAATACCTCATTTCTTTGTAAAAAATACAAGCTTTTTAACAGTTTAATCAAGGGCAAATACAATTGATTTGGGGGTTTTTATGTTGTTAGTTGAGGATTTGGTCCACTAAGATTCAGAAAAACATTTAACAAATGTGAAATTAGTATATAGCAAAATTCAATATAATTAAATTTTTAATTATAATACTTTTTTCCTAATTGTTGGATGCTGGTATATATCTGGTGTTTACATACATTATCTTATTTATTTTTCCTGGTAACTCTGAGATGTAGGTGTATTACCCATTTTATAGATTAATAAACTGACGTCCAGTAACTCACTTCTCCACATTGTAACTGATGGAATTAAAACTTAAACTCAGACCTTCCTCACTCCAAGTCCATGCTCTTCCCATTCCACTAATGTGCTTCTTTCTCTATATAAAAATTCTTAATATTTCTGAGATTTTGATTCAACCCAAATCATTAAGCTCTTTCGTCTGCTCTAAGTATCAATTACATATGAAAGAGATGCAAGATTAAGTTATGCCTGAAATATCTCATTTCTTCTTACTGTCTTTTATTTATAAAATAAAACTTTTATTGTAGTATTATTTACAGGTTAACACATTCCCTTGAAATACATAGCTTAAATTTTCACACAGGTCTAAATAAACATTGTCTCTTTGTTTTTGACATAAAAGCTTTTGTTAAGCTTTAATTCAGTTAAATTCAGTTTATTAATATGTCTGTCAGTAAGTTTTCTTCCTTCGTAAAAGTGCAAGTCATCTCTGAAGCTGTTTGCTAAAATAATCTAATTTGCCATTGTTTTCTCTAGCTGTTCGAAGCTACGTCCCAGGGAACACTAAGCAAGCAATGCACAGCACAGTGTTATACAACTTGAGGTAGGCAACTGAGTCACTGATGTCAACTCCTAGACACAGCAATCCTGTTCCTCATATTTTCCTAGCCTGTGCAGAAATAACCTTAGCTTAGTAGGCATAGCTTCTCTGTCAATCACCTGGTCTTATTGCAGGATATTATAATTGCTGATACTAAAATACTATTTAATATCAAACTGAAGTAGAATATAACATTAAAGAAGTTTCACAAAGTCCCAATTCCACATCAGTATATAACTTAGCAAGTCTTTTATGAAGGTGATGTTTTCTAAATATTTTGGTTCTTCTGATATGTGTTTTTGCATACCATTGGGCAGGTAAATTATAGATGTTAATCCCACGGACAATTCTGGTCTTGTGTATGGTTTTCAAGTGAAGCCAACTTAGGGTCTTGGATTTCTTCAAACCTATGTTGATTATCCCACTATTTTTTAACACAGATAATCTATGATCTCCCAAATATTACACTTATTAAATTCTGATACATGGTCAGCTACTCTTTTTGAAACTCAAAAAATATTATAATTACTTTCCTAGGATCCAAAGAACATTTTAAGTACTATAAAAAAGCTTAAAACATTTTTTCAAGATTCTCTGTGGCACCCATGAGCACTACTCCCATCTGTTCATCAGACAGCTCTCTACCCAGTGTCTCTGTGATATACAACTGAAAATATCAAAGGCAAGTAGTTTGCATTCATCAATCAAACAGTGTTTAAACATATGGTAAATATGAACATTTTTAACTGTTTACATAAGTTACAACAAAGGTTTTGTTCGGGAGAGTAGTTCTGAAGTCAAATAGCATAGGTGTGAATCCAAGTTCTACCATCAAAAAGCTCCATTAATGTGAATAAGTTCTTTTAATTCTCTGTGTCTTATTATCATTCTATATAAAATGAAAATGATAATAGCTCCTATGTCATAGCAGTGTGGTGAGAATATAATAAATGCAATGCTTAGCACAGTAATTGGCACTCAATAAATATTCTATCTTTAATTATTTTTTAGAAATTTGAGAAAAGGCATCACACTTTTTAAAAAGGTAAATTGCATTAGAAATAATTTCCCAGGAAGAAAATAAAAATTTCTTGTCATATAAGATTTTTTTTACATTAAGAGGATTCAAATTAACTAAACTAAATTGATACAATGTCTTCTTTTTACCAAGACATTTGCAAAAGTTTCTTTTCTTTTTTTTTAAAATGAAAACACCAAGATGGTGAAGGTTTGATGAGGCAGGTACTTTTTGTACCAGCTGCTGGAATTGTACATTGGCACTACATATTTGGTGAGCAGTATGATAATCAAAAGACTGAAATGCCCACTCTGGAAATCTTTCTTAAGAAAATTTTAATTCAAAAACTACTTATGTACCTATACACAAAGACACATACTATATTATTATTTATTCCTAGAAAAAAAATGAGACAACTTATATGTTATAGAATAAATGGTTAAGTAAATTTGGAGTAGCCATATAGAGACATTTGTATAGCAAGGAACTGGAATTCATGAAAATATTGGCATAATATGGGGATATGTTTTCTTATGTATATGGGTGGAAAATTATGATTGCAATTGTGGAAACTTCATAAAAGATTAGAGGAAAATAAATCCCAATATTAATCATGTCAGTAGAATTAATTTTAGGTTATTCCTTATGTTTTTCTTTGTATTTATAAAATATCTTAAAACAATCCATCTCTTGTCTGATAATTTTAATGTAAGCATATAAAAATTTAAAGTTACACGGTTAATTTCAGTTCTCATCCTCTCCGAGCCTTGTATTGACCTGTGGAGTCAAATCTGAATAAATACTTACTTGGCACATGCATCCACTGGGAATTCTTCATCTGAAATAGTTACCGTTTGTGGTACATTGACCTTTACTTCGAACTTAGGCAATACTAGAAACAAAGGGAAATATAGTTCAGCCCCCACAATCACTGGAGAGCAAAACACTGCAATTATGTAACTAAGTATGCTTCTATGCACGATATTTTTTTCTGTATACATCTGTATAGACCACCCTTCAATTGACCCAAATTCTGCGGGGCACCAGTAAGTGATGTCGTCTCATTAATGATTAATTATTCCTCTTTCCTTTTCTTTATTCTCATAACTTTACATTTTATTTTTTGTAATCATTTAGATTTTTCCTGGAAGATTGTGTGGAGTCTATAAAATGAGATATTTCCTAGGAAGAAAAGGCAGGGGTCGGAAAAAGGATACAGGCAAGGAGTGAGTGGCAAAAAAGATGACAAAGCCGGAAAGGCCAAGAAAAGAAGGCAGAATACCAAATCACGTTTCACCTCATTTTCTAATTCTAACATAAAAGCTACTTTGTCGAGCCCTTTGAAAAATTCATTTATATAGAACAACTGTGAGTATTGGATACCATATCTATTAACAGTAAATTGGTGTATCAGCGTCTCTCCTGTTGTCCTTTTCACAACAATAGAGTAATCGCCAAACATTGGTTCTGAAATCAATTGGAATGAGAGTTGGGTAATATTTTGAAAAGAAGTCACATTTTTCCATTGGAAAATCCCGTTGTGTTGAGGATCCTAGAAAATAAAGAAGAAATAAAAACAGAAGTCATGTGAGAGTATTATCCTTTCCTTCTTCATTTGGGTACCTTCTGTGGTTAAGGGAAGTAAGGAAAGTTCTAACATTTTATTGAATTGATAACTCAAATTGTAAAAACAACATAATTTCCTTAGATGTTCAAATTCAATCTTATGGTATATCTAAGTCCAAAAAAGATAAGAGAAAAAGCAAAATTCTAATTCCAAAACCTAAGTTACTGCATTTGCCACAAAACTTTTACTAAAAGTGACAGCCTTCTATTTAGATCTTCATCGGTCTTACATTGTATATATAAAGATTTACCTGAATGTGTAACAATGCATAATGAAAACCTGACACAAATCACTATTTATCTGAATATTTAAAACAATGGGAATGAAAAAACTGATCTCTTACCTGAAGTGTGATTAAAGGATACTGAAAGAGGGGAAAAAATGCAAGTTAATATTGTAATAGTGCATTTTTTTTTGCCACACATTGTATTTATAAAGACTACTTGACTTAATTTAAGTATTGAGACTTGGCCCTCGCCTCCCCAGGGGGCAAAGCTTCTACTGCTAAAGGTGTCATGCAACCCGTATTTTCCTTACATAATGCAAAGTCTTAAAGAAGCATAAATTAACTCACAGTAAAGGAAAATTTTCTGTTTAAATTTTAGGGTTAGCAGTGAAACTACACCTATATAGTTCTCCATGTTACAGTCTATTTTCATACTTATGAAAGCTTCCTGACGATACTTTATATAGCAATAAATTTGTTTAATTTGAATACATTTTAATTGTAGCATTAGAAATTATTGAACTCACCAAATCCTCAACAGGTTTGAAGTTGGTATTCAGTGTCACAATGCGAACTTGAACTAAAAGAAAAGAGAGAGGGGACAATAATTTTTCGTATTATTTCTCTCCCAGGTACGCTTGCTTGCAAATAGGGAAATTAATTGCCTTGCTCTCACACAATGCTGTCCTCCCTTCTCGCCTAGCTCTGATTTGATCCTTTGAGATTTGAGTTTCATTTGGAAAGATTTCTCATTGCCCGTTTGTAATCCTCACGTTGACGGCGCTGGTCGTTGTGGAAACTGACGCGAGCTGCTGCCGCCACTAGAATCAGTGGCGGAATTAGTCACAGAAGGACAAAGGTAAAATTTTTATAGTGGGAGTTAGGTGTAATTTTTCTGAAAAAATGTATTGATGTTAGCAAACATCACAGTATATTAATTTTAGCAGAATTCTAGAAAACCATTTTAGCTACTTTTGTACACATACCTGTCATCATAGCCCTTTAGTACGTCCAGAGAGAGAATATAATGCAGCGAAAAACCTCACCATATTATTGTGTTTTAATTCTTTTATTTCTTTTCAGTAAATCACAAACATATATAATATCAGAACAAAATGTATAGATGCTCTCATTTAACCCTCTGTTTTGCAAATGAGAAAACTGAAGATCTCTAACATCAGAATTTGCTTAGCAGAAGCCAATAATTTATTAAAAGAGTCAAGATAAAAAACATATCTTTCTGAAGATATGACCTTGGTGTTTTTTTCTGCTACTTTCTACCTAAAAAATAAAGAAAATGGAAGGGCTCTACTTTGGTTTTCAGATTTATGATTACTTCTACTGATATGAAGAATAATAATAGTAATAAAATATCATTTATGGAGTCTTTATTATGTACTAGGTACTGTTTTACACTATCTTATTTTATTCTCACAATATTTGTATAAGTGAGATACTTTAATTACCTTCATTCTACAGATAAAAACAATGACTCTAGATAGAGATTTAACTAGTTTACCCAACTAGTAAATTATGGAGTAATAATTCAAGCCAAATAATTTTATTCCACATCCCATGCTATGTAAGCCTGTCACTAAAATTTGTACAAAGTGAAAGTGGCCTGCAAAATTTTAAGAAGCAAAACATTCAATTACCGGAGTTGGAGGGAATTATTTTATAATGGACCCAATCAACCAGTAAAAAGTCTAAAAATACATGATCCCATAACATTAAGAATACATTTAAGACTAAAATTCCTGTGTTTGGATTACTCTAAAATTGAAGAATGTGTTCCTAAGGTCAATAATACAAAAGAAACATGAACATTGACTTACCTTTTTCTCCAGGTTTATAGATGGGCTTATCAGTCTGCACAAAGGTTACTGTCTCTTCTGAAGTGACTGCTACAGATCTCCTCTCAAAGATTTTAAGAGTATCTCCCTTAGCCAACAATGTTACAAAAGCTAACTGTTCAGAGGACTTGTGAGAAACCTATTTATGTTAAAGAACAGAGAATGGGACAATTATTTTTAGGCATTTAGAATGTGAACAATGTCTTTATTTAGTTTCTCAGCTGAGAGAGATTTATAAGCCCCTAAGGCTTACTTCTCAATGAGAACCTTGGTGACTACTTGTTATAATTTCTTTATCTAGCATGAGAATAGTTCCTAGTAAACTTCTTACGTCTTCTATTTTTTTGTTGCCCCTAGTCCCAATTCTGCTGCCCTGGATTCTTTTTTCTCATATTTTTAAACAGTTCTATCAAAAAGCAGTAATTGTGTCTTATAATCACCCTCTATACTAGAAAAATGGTAATATTTCATACCTTTTTTTTGCCTATGTTAATTTTCAGTTTATTTTTTTGCCTCCCAGAAATTCTCTAGTTTTATTTCCTAGCTTCCATAATTCACCTGAAATCAAGGTTTGTTATCCCTCCAAAACTACACTTTAAATAATAATTTCATGTTCCCATCAAAAGTTCTGAAATGGTAAATTCACTACTTCACCTTGAAATCTGCACAGGCATAGAAGCTCTCCTCATCCACTGACTGGTCAAAAACAGTGGTATTGACACCATCATACTCTAGGACAACACTCAAGGACACAGACTCATTAAGATTTAGAAGGTGGAGACACGCCTTTTCTGTAGAGTGACTCTGGATCACAGAGGGAACCCATAGAATGTATTGCCTATGCAAAGAAAGTAACCAACACTCTGAACAAGTGTAAGAGAAACTCAAAACATGCATAAAAAGCAATGTTAGCTTATTGAAATAGTCCTGAAACATACACATTTTTCATTATGTTAAACTCTGAGTATGTAGAGAGAGGTACCTTAAGAAAAATATGTCAGTTCCCTTCATACATTTGTTTAAAATTTATAAAGCAAACCAGCACTCAGTCTCAGAAGAGGTAAAATGTCAACTTTTAACACAGAAATATTTAATAGGGTCACTTCGCTAGTACTCTAACGTGAATAAAGAGTACAATGTTCTCTTACGGTTCTGAAGCCACAGCAACTGTAAAATGAAGCCAAAAGGTGGTCAGAAAAATGATGGGTAACATTCTATCCCAATGTCTGAACAACAAAGAATTCAAAATATTCTTTCTGTCTCTTTGTCTCTTTTTCTCTTATTAGAAGTCAGCTGCCACAACTCTCCACTGTCTTTCCTTCCTCCTACTCTGCATCTCTCTGTATGGTGTTGCTTTTATAGCCACAAAATGAGGGATCAATTACTTTCTTGGAGCATACATTATGGGAACCATCAGTCACACTTAAATCACCTTTTCCATTATTGCTCGAGGGTTGTTACTTGATACCGGACTTCCTTCTTACACTCACTGATGCTGATCTGGTTTTGGAATTAGCAGCACAGGTGGACAGGAAGAAAGAAAAACAAAGAAAACAGCTGTGTGACACTTAGGAGTTTATTAATTTAATTTAGTACTTCACTCACAGGGCTGACTTCAGTACCAAAAGCATTATTTTTTAGGGATTAGCATTTGAAAGAAAATGGCCCCTCCAAAGAGCTGTGACTGTTCCAATGCCCAACAGGTAAATTTTCTAGGCTTCTGAGAGAAGTGGCATATCTGATGTTGCCAAAACCCAGATGCAAATAGGTATCTCAATACTGGCTCATTTTACAAATAATTGAAACTGGTAAGTTATTTTTTATAATTTCATAGTACAGAATACAACATTTACTATAATTTTCTTGTAAGGTTTTTTCCTTTTTTTTTTTTTTTTACAATGTTCAGTATCCTTTAATACCCTAAATATAAGAAAAAAAGGAAAGAAAATGTGATAAATATGTGTGCATGCATACACACATTCTAGTCACTTTTGGAAAAAAAATAATTTACCATAATTTTGATTGCAAAACATTTCTAAAAGGAAAATGAGCCATACCAAAGAAACCAGCAACCTCTTGACAGAGGCTCCAGTATAACAGTTGTCCTATTTGCTGTGTGTTCTTTAACATCCTTTCTGTTTTCAATGTGGGTAGAGTTAATGCCTCTGGCCTGAAGAATATTACACTGGGTAACAAAAGACAGGAACTGGTGTCAGTATTTTAGAAATAGGCTTGCAACACTGGAACAGCAAATGCAAAGGAAAGAACATAGCCAGTTATAATAGATGAGAGATGTAATGGAAGGTAAAATACAGGCAACTATGAGACCTAGGGAATGTGACAACAAAGGTTCCTTGTTGACCACATTTCATATTCCAAAGGAGAACTGTGTTCATGACAACTCTGACCATATTTTTCTTTCAGTTGAATTAAAACATTTGTCCCTTCCCTGTACCTGTTTAGGAGTTTGGTTCTTTCTTTTTCTTTTTTGTATATTTTATTGATTATGCTATTATAGTTATCTCATTTTTTCTCCCTTTTCTCCCCTCTGCCCTGAACTCCATACTATCATCACCACGTCAACATTTTCCCACCACCACTTTCCCCAGCCCCACCCATGCCCACCTCTCACCCTCAATCCTTCCCCCATTTGGCTTTGTCAATGGGCCCTTTATGCATCTTCCTTGATGACCCTTCCCTTCCTTTTCCCCTGTTATCCCCCTCACGCCTCCCCTCTGGTTACTGTCAGTTTGTTTTTTATTTCAATGTTGCTGGTTCTATTTTGCTTGCTTATTTATTTTGTTGATTAGGTTCCACTTATAGGAGAGATCATATGATATCTGTCTTTTATCCCCTGTCTTATTTCACTTAGCATAATGCTCTCCAATTCCACCCACGCTGATGAGAAGGGTAGTAGCTCCTTCTTTCTTTCTGCTGCATAGTATTCCATTCTGTAAATGTGCGATAGATTTTTGATCTACTCATTTACTGTTGGGCACTTGGTTGTTTCCAATTCTTGGCTATTGTAAATTGTGTTGCTATGAACATTGGGGTACATAAGTTCTTTTGAATTGGTATTTCAGGATTCTTAGGGTATAACCCAGCAGCAGCACCACTCCTTCAAAAGGCACTATTCTTCTATTTTTAGTTTTGAGGAAATTCCTAACTCTTTTTCATAGTGGCCACACCAGTCTGCATTCCCACCAACAGGGTACTAGGGTTCCCCTTCCTCCACATCCTCACCAGCACTTGTTGTTTGTTGATTTGTTCATGATGGCCGTTCTGTCTGGTGTGAAGTGGTATCTCACTGTGGTTTTAATTTGCATCTCCCTGATGCCTAGTGATGCTGAGCATCTTTTCATGTGTCTCTGGGCCCTGTGTATGCCCTCCGTAGGGAAGTGCCTGCTCAAGGCCTTTGCCCATTATTTAATTGGGTTGTTTGTCTTCCTGGAGTGGAGTCGTGTGAGATCTTTATAAACTTTGGAGATCAAACCCTTGTCCGAGGTATCATTGGCAAATATATTTTCCTATACAGTTGGTTCCCTTTTCATTTTACTGATGTTTTCTTTAGCCATGTAGAACCTTCTGATTTCGGTGAAGTCCCATTTGTTTATTCTTTCCTTTATGTCCCTTGCTCTAGGGGACACATTGGTGAAAATATTGCTGTGTGGAATATCTGAGATTTTCCTGCTTGTGCTCTCCTCTAGGACTTTGATGGTGTCATGACTTATATTTAAGTCTTTTTTCCATCTTGCGTTTATTTTTGTGTGTGGTGTACGTTGGTGGTCAAATTTCATTTTTTTTTATCCAGATCTCCCAACACCATTTGTTGAAGAGGCTATTTTTACTCCATTTTATGTGTCTGCCCCCTTTGTTGAATATTAACAGATCATAGACACATGGGTTTATCTGTGGGTTCTCTATTCTGTTCCATGGATCTATGTGTCTGTTCTTATGCCAGTACCAGGCTGTTTAGATTATAGTGGCCTTGTAATATAGTTTTATATCAGGTATTGTGATCGCCCTACTTTATTCTTCTTTCTCAAAATTGCTGCAACTATTTGGGATCATTTATGATTCAATATAAATTTTTGAAATGTTTGTTCTATTTCTGTGAAATATGTCATTGGTATTTTAATGGGGATTGCATTGAATCTATAAATTACTTTGGGTAGTATGGACATTTTGATGATATTAATTCTTACAATCCATGAACATGGTATATGCTTCCATTTATTTGTGTCTTCCTTAGTTTCTTTCTTCAGCGTTGTAGAGTTTTCTGAGCACAGGTCTTTAACCTCCTTGGTTAAGTTTATTTCTAGGTACTTTATTTTTCTTATTGCCATAGTAAATGGGATTTTTTCTCTGATTTCTGCTTCTGCTATTTCTTTGTTGGTGTACGAAACTGCTTTCAATTTCTGAATACCGACTTTGTATCCTGCTGTTTTACCAAATTCACTTATTAGGTCAAGGAGTTTTTTGGTGGAGTTTATAGGATTTTCTATGTACACTATCATGTCATCTGCAAACAATGACAGTTTTACTTCCTCCTTTGCAATTTGGATGCCTTTTATTTCTTTTTCATATCTGATGGCTGTGACTAGGACCTCTAATATTATGTTGAGTAAAAGTGGTGAAAGCAGACATCCTGTCTTGTTCTCGATCTTAGTGGAAAAGCTTTTAGTTTTTGCCCATTCAGTATAATGTTGGATGTAGGCTTCTTGTATATAGCCTTTATTATGTTGAGGTATGCCCCCTTTATTCCCACTTTGCTGAGTGTTTTTATCTTAAATGGGTGATATACTTTATCAAATGCATTTCTCACATCTATTGATATGATCACGTGCTTTTTGTCTTTCCTTTTGTTTATGGATGTGTTATGTTTATTGATTTGTGAATATTGTACCATCCTTGCATCCCTGGGATGAATCCCACTTGATCACAGTGGATGATCTTTTTAATGTATTGCTGGATATGGTTTGCCAATATTTGGTTGAGAATTTTAGTGTCTGTGTTCACCAGCGATATTGGCCTGTAGTTTTCTTTCTTTGTTGTGTCTTTATCTGGTTTTGGGATTAGGATGATGCTGGCCTCTTAAAAAGAGAATGGGAGTCTTCCCTCTTCCTGAATTTTTTTGGAATAGTCTGAGAAGGACAGGGGTTATCTCTTCCTGAAATGTTTGGTAAAATTCTCCTGAGAAACTACCTGGTCCAGGGCTTTTGTGTGCCTAGAGTTTTTGATTACTGCTTCAATTTCACCAGCTGTTATCAGTATGTTCAGGCTTTCTGCTTTTTCTTCATTCAGTGTTTGGAGATTATATTTTTCTAGAAATTCATCCATTTCACCCAGGTTTTCAAATTTCTTGGCATATAGTTGTTCATAGTAATTTCCTACAATCTTTTGTATTTCTGTGGTATCAGTTGTAATTTCTCCTCTTTCATTTCTGATTTTATTTATTTGTGTCTTCTCCATTTTTTTCTTGATGAGTCTGCTTGATGGCTTGTTGATTTGTTTATCCTTTCAAAGATCTAGCTCCTGACTTTATTGATCCTTTGAATTGTTCTTTTAGTCTCTATGTCCTTCAGTTCTGCTCTGATCATGATTATTTCCTTCGTTCTGCTCACTCCGGGCTTTGTCTGTTTTTGTTTCTCCAGTTCTTGTAGATGTAGGGTTAAGTTGTTTAGTTGAAATGTTTCTATCTTTTTCAGATAGGTTTGTATTGCTATGAACTTTCCTTTTGAGACTGCCTTCACTGTGTCCCATAGGTTTTGTACTATTGTATGTTCATTTTCATTTGTTTCCAGAAACTTTGTTATTTCTTCTTTGATCTCATTATTGCCCCATTCATTGTTGAATAGCATGCTATTCAGTTTCTATGAGTTTGACTATTTTAGAGTTATTTTCTTGAGGCTGGTTTCTAGTTTCAAGCCCTTATGGTCTGAGAAAATGTTTGATGTGATTTCAATTTTCTTGAACTTGTTGAGGTTTGCTTTGTGTCCCATCATGTGGTCTATCTTTGAAAATGTTCCATGTGCTTTTGAAAAGAATGTGTAGTTTTCTTCTTTGGGATGAAAGTTTCTATACATCTATCAGTTAAGTCCATTTGATTGAATGTATCATTCAGTTCCACAATATCCTTGTTGATATTTTGTTTGGATGATCTATCCTTTGTTCACAGTGGGGTATTAAAATCCCCTACCATAAGTGTGTTGCTGTCTATATCTTTCTTGAAGTCGTCTAGGATTTTCCTTATATATTTGGGTACTCCTATGTTGGGTGCATATAGGTTTACAATGTTTATGTCCTCTTGATTGATTCTTTCTTTGAATATTATGAAGTGTCCTTCTGGGTCTCTTTTTATGGTTTTTGTTTTGAAGTCTATTTTGTCTGATGTAAGTATTGCTACCCCCGCTTTTCTTTCCTGTCCATGTGCTTGGAATATTTTTTTCCAACCCTTTACTTTCAGTCTTTGTAGGTCTTTGTTCTGAGGTGGGTCTCTTGTAGGCAGCATATCTGTGGGTTCTGTTTTCCATTCAGCTACTCTATGTCTTTTAATTGGAGCATTTAATCCATTTACATTTAAAGTTATTATCGATAGGTACTTATTCATTTTTCCCTTTGTACTTGTATTTCTTTCTCTCTCATTCTTTTTCTTTATCTTCTTAAAGCAGTCCCTTTAGCATATCTTGCAATGCTGGTTTGGTAGATCTATGTTCTTTTAGCCTTCTTTTGTGTGGGAAACTCCTTATTTTGCCTTCCATTTTAATTGAGAGCCCTGTTGGGTAGAGTAGTCTTGGTTGCATGCCTTTGCTATTCATTACCTTAGATATTTCTTGCCATTCCCTTCTAGCTTGTAGTGTTTCTGTGGAGAAGTCAGCTGCTAGCCTTATGGGGGCTCCCTTGTATGTTACTTCTTGTTTCTCCCTTGCTGCCTTCAAGATTCTCTCTTTGTCCTTGATATCTGCCATTTTAATTATGATATGTCTTGCAGTGGGTCTCTTGGGGTTCCTCTTGATTGGGACCCTCTGTGATTTCTGGACTTGTGTGGTGTTTCCTTTCCTCAAATTAGGGAAGTTTTCCATCATTATTTTTTCAAACAGGTTTTCTATCCCTTGCTCCTCTTCTTCTCCTTCAAGTTTTCCTGTTATACAGATATGGTGTTTCATGTTGTTCTGCATTTCCCTGACTCCCTCTTTGTTCTTTTTGAGCTTTTTTTCATTTTCTTGCTCTTTCTGGGAGTTTGTTTCTACCATGTCCTCCAGCTCACTGATTTGATCCTCTGCTTCATCTATCCTGGTTTTGATTCCTTCTACTGTGTTTTTCAATTCAGAAACTGTATTCTTCATTTCCTCTTGGTTCTTGTTGATAGTTTCTATGTCCTTTTTCATTCTGATATAGTTCGCAATAAGTTCCTCACAGTTTCCCTGTAGTTTTTTGTAATTCTCACTGAGCTCATTGAGCTTCCTTATAACCATTGTTTTGAACTCCATATCTGATAGTTTACTTGCCTCTATTTCATTTAGTAGTCTCTCTGGGGATTTCTCTTTTTGTTTTGATTTGGGGTTGTTTCTTTGTCTTCCCATTATTTGGCTGCCAGAGCAAAACCACAAAGCCCTGGAAACAAACCCATGACTGCAAAAATAACTGTCCCCTGCAATCCCATTATCAACGGCAAATAAACTGGTATTAATAAGCCTGTAAGGAAATTAAGACTATTATAAGAAAGGAGAAAAATAAACTGTAGTATAAAATCTAGTGACTTAATATGAACCAACATGATCGACAAAAAACAAATGTTAAAAAGCTATGTAGTATAAAGAAAATATCACAAATCATAGAGAAGACCACAGTGGAATTCATCTTGGTAGCCTCTAGTATTACTGCTGTTTTTTTTTTCTGGATCCACCTCTGGTCATGTCAGGTGTTGATCCTGTCTGACCTTAGGCAGTCTGTTCATGACTTTTGGGATCTACTATCTGTGGCTGTCTCCTTCAGTTGTTAATCTAGTCACTCTGCACTCAGCAGACAGGCTTAAGCACCCTAGGGTGGGGCAGATCCCTCCTGGAGTTGGGGCTAATGTTTCCCCTCAGGTTGCTGCTGCTCAGAGGGAAGTGACCTATGTGAGCTCGATGGCTGCTGCCTTACGGGGGATGATTCAGCACCAGGATCCTGGAGGCTACTCTCTCAGTTCTCTCCCCAAAGTCTCCTTCCCCAGCCTCTCCTCAGGTGTCTCTAGTCCACTCTGCCCTGCTTTTGCAGGAATCTATTCTCTGTGGCTGCTAATCTGCACTCAGCAATCAGGCTTAAGCAGCACAGGGCCAGGGCAGAATCCCTCCTGAGGGCGGGGCTATTGTTTTCTCTCAGGCTGCTACTCAGGCGAGTGGTCTGCCTGAGCAAGATGGCTGCTGCTGCATGGGGGATGACTCAGCACTGGGATCCCGATGGTTACTTTCTCAGTTCTCTGACCAAAACCTCGGTCCCCAGTCTCTCCTCAGGCATCTCTAGCCCACTCTGCCCCAACATTTGCTGGAGCCCAGGGTAAGTGGCTGCAAATGAAAATTTTTGCATTGGCCATTAAATGGCTTTTCAGTCTCTAGTCACCCATCTCTGGCAGAGAGCAGCCCTGCCACTTTTTGCAGCTGGCTGGTATCAGCGTACTTTTTGGGCTCTGGTGCTGTAGGCTGGGGATCCCTGCTTATGGTTTAGACCCCGCCTTTCTCAGGGGGATCCAACTGGCTGCTTAAATATCCCTCTGGTGCTGCCACCTGAGGGTGCCCAGCCAGCCTTCTCATGTTTCTGCTGCACTTCTTACCAGTCAGGTTGTGCTGAACTGATTCTTCTGTCTGTGCGAGGTTATAAGGCTTCTCTCTTGCTGTTGTTCAGTTGTTTGTTCCGGGTGATTTCTCCACAACTTAGTTATAATTCCAGATTTATCCTGGGAGGAGGTCACTGTGACTTCCATTCACTTCTCTACCATCTTGATCCAGGAGTTTTGTTTTTTTCAATTGTTGACGTGCCCTATCAGTTTTAAGATTTACTTTTTTTCCCACTGGATCATCAGTTAGTCTCTGTTTTTGACCAATGCCTTTCCCTAAGTCCCTTAGGCTTATTATTAGAACTACTCTCTACACTCAATTCTCCTTGCTCATAAGATAAATTAACACAAGTTTGCAAAACAATCAAAGCTCACAACTTTCAGTCATCAGCATTCAAGACAAGCCGCACCACAAGGTACATTGTTTATAAATCAAGGCAACAAATTCTTTATTCCCAATGCTGATAAATCTAAAGTAATAAAGTTTTTTAAAAATGTAATTTTTTTTCTAAGTAAATGATTCAGTTTATCTTATCTGGTTAACATAGTCCTGAGGTTAATGGGCTCTTAATTCAGAAAATTCAGATATGATTCCAACAAGATATATAGAATACTTGTTATTTATTAGCAACAGTGTTAGTTTTTAGATATAACATGATGAATAAGACACAGTTCTCTAAAAGAGTTTCCTTCTAGTAGAGAAGGGAAAAAAGGAAAAGGAAAAGGGAGGGAAGAAGAGTGGGAGGTAGGGAAGAGATGGAGAATGATCATTAAACAAGTGAGGAACTGTTGAAGAGGGAGGGTGTTTGCTGAGCACTTAATAAATAGTAGGCAATGTGCTGGGTACTAATATTGACAGTATCTCATTTAATCTTCATAAAATATAATTTTATTTTATTTACTTATTTTTTAAAAAGATTTTATTTATTTTTATTTTTAGGCTGAGAGGAAGGAGGGAGAAAGGGAGGGGGACAGACATCAATGTGTGGTTGCCTCTCAAGCACCCCTTACTGGGGACTTGGCCTGCAACCCAGGCATGTGCCTGTACTGGGGAATCGAACTGGTGAACCCCTTGTTTGCAGGCCCATGCTCAATCCACTGAGCTACACCAACCGGGGCAGAAAATACAATTTTAAATTTATTATTTATTTTTATTTTACAGTTAAGAAAAATATAGTATCAGAAAAAGTGGTTAGTTTTCATGAGGTCACCCAGATAGTAAGTGATTGGGAAGACTATCTTTTTTTAAAAAAGATTTTATTTATATTTAGACAGAGGGGAAGAGAGGGAGAAAGAGAGGGAGAGAACCATCAATGTGTGGTTGCCTCTCATGTGCACCCCCTAGGGACTTGGCCCGCAACCTAGGCACATGCCCTAACTGGGAATTGAACTTATGACCCTTTGATTCTCAGGCCAACACTCAATCCACTGAGCCACACCAGCCAAAACGGGAAGACTATCTTTTAATAATTATAAATTAAGTGATATTGAAGAATATTTTCACATGTAATAATACAATAGGGCATGGATTAATGTACTATGTTCTAAATGCTCAGTATGTTTCTATTGAACAAAGAGATATATAATAGAAAACAGATATTACATCATTATCACTGAACAGACTTTTTAGGTTTCTACTGTTTCCTACTATGGAAATACTTCTTTTTCCCACATTCATTCAGTACATATTTATTGATTACTTACTATCTGATGGAATTATGGTAGATGGTTATACTGAAGAGTGAATATAAGTTGTTGGAGTTATTCTACCAGGAAAAGTAGAAGCTAAAAAACTAATTGCACAATTAATTATTTCACTCCAATTAAGGTAGGGTTACAGAGGAAAATAAACTATAGATATCATGAGAATGTATATTGGGGAGGACTTAACATTGAACCAGGTTCTGATGATAAATAGATGAATAAGACCACTTATTTTTTTAGATTAGTTCACTGTCCACTCAACAAGATATGTAAACATAAATTGCAATGCAGTGTGATACAAAGATTATCTTATTGAAAATATGAGCAATGTTCAATAGAATCACATTAAAGAGGTATATGGGAAAGTTACAAAAGAATTTAATAAGGGGGATTTGAGTTGGAAATACAAATGTGATTATGATTTTTTCAGATAGAGTAAAAACTGAAGAAAGTGTCAGGGCAGTAAAAGATTTTGAAGAAAATTATAAGATTATAAGTAAATATTGTGTGTGTTTTTAAAATAATAATAGATTTAGCTTTGGTGAAGAAAAGAGTGTGGCAGGAAATAACATGAAATAAACCTCCAGATAAAAAGTTGTAATTGGCTTGTAAAAAATGTTTCTCTTGTATTAGAAGTTTAAATGCTATTTTGAAGAGTAATAAATATAATAATTCTGTACTTCACAGAAAACAGAAATGAGTGAGTAAAATAGTTGTTAAAGAAGTGTGAGTCTGCTCAAAGACTATCCCAGGTTACAGAGGTAAGGACTTGAATGATGGCAATATTAAACAACATATTTTTACTCCAATTGTTAGAACTTGTGGCAGTTTTGATATGGGGAGGAAGAAGAGGGAGAGAAAGAAAGACTGGAACTGATCATGAATACTGTGGCCATTAGACAAGAGAGGGAAGACAAATAACTATGTAGATTCAGTGATTATTTAAGTTTGGCATATTAAGTGTGAGGTTACTACACTACAACAGAGATGTGATACCCAGTAAACAGTTAAAATAATAAATGTGGTGCTCCAAAAAAAGTTGAAGATGTGGATAAATATTTAGGAATCATCACACCATATATATAATGTACGGTATCATAGCTATTGCTAAAATTATACAGAAAAACCATGTGCAAAGGGAAAGAAGATAGCCAATGGTAAGAAAAAGGCTGGGGAAGACCTGGCCGGCTGCTCTGCCACTCCAGCTTGGTGCCCTCCATCAGGCATGGGGTACTACTGCCTTATATTCCCAGCACCACTGAGCTGATTCTGAGGCAAAGCCTTGAAATGTTACTTTTTACATTTTTAAAAATTTAAACTTTATTGTATTTTTCCCATTACCATTAATCGCCATATACTCTCCTCTTCCCCAGCAATCACCGCACTCTTGTCCATGTCCATGAGCCCTTTTTCATTTTTGCTCAATCTCTCAACTCCCTTGTCTCCCCCTCCTTAGCCATCATCCTGCTCTCCATCTGTGAGTCTGTCCCCATTTTCCTTGTTCAGTTTGTTCATTAGATTCCACATGAGTGAAATCATATGGTATTTGTCCTTTTCTGACTGGCTTATTTCATTTAGCATAATGTTCTTCAGGTCCATCCATACTGTTGCAAAGGGTGAAATTTTCTTCTTTTTTCTTTTTTTTTCTTTTTTATACAGCTGAGTGGTATTCCACTGTGTAAATGTCCCATAGTTGTTTTATTCACTCATCTATTGATGGACACTTAGGCTACTTTCATATTTTGGTGATTGTAAATACCACTGCAATGAACATAGGGGTGCTTGTATTCTTTCAAATTAGTATTTTGGGTTCCTTCAGATATATCCCCAGAAGTGGGATCACTGGGTCAAAAGGCAGATCTATTTTTAATTTTTTGAGGTATCTCCATACTGTTTTCCACAGTGGCTGCACCAGGCTGCATTCCCACCAACAGTGCAAAAGGGTTCCCTTTCTCCACATCTTGCGAGCATTTGTTTGTTGATTTATTGATGATAGCCATTCTGACAGGTGTGAGATGGTATCTCATTGTGGTTTTAACTTGCATTTTTCCGATGATTAGTGACACTGAGTATCTTTTCATATGTTTATTGGAAATATTATTTAGGCATTGTATGTTTTACAAATTCTTGAAACAACAGAGAACATTTTCCTGATTTTCCCAACTGCATAAATAATGATAGCTCATTTTAAGTGTCAGAAATTTAACATCTATTTCAGTTCCTGGGAACATCTTGAACTTCAAGTTCATCTTTTGTTTAAGCAAACACTACAAATAGGAGTATTGCCCAACACCAGTAATGTATAGGCTTTTGATTACGTTGTCAACTAAACTAAACTATTCAGTTCCTGATGTTGCAATCCATTAAAAGGGAAATCACCTTTTCCTTACAAAGGAACAACCTGTCTGGCAAGTGAAATTGCCCTTCTTGTTCTCAGATGTTTAGTTCCTACAACACTGATTGATTGTTATTAGAATTGCCAAGAAATTTCTAATCATATAATATCCTATATGCAGATGAGTAATATCCAAAAAAAAAAAAAAAGTAATGGGGGAGAAACAGGTGGATAATGAAGGGCCAAGTGAATACTTATGATATGACTGGGTTTCCAGAATCACTTGTTTTTCAAATGGGCAAAATTCAACGCGGTTAAGGATAAAATTTTATCCTAGGCCACTAAGGGTTAGTTTTTATATTTCCTTTTGCCTAAGTGTTCACCACCAATTCCAAATACTATTGCTTCACCTAAACAAACAGACAGACAAAGAGAAAAACGTCAAATGGAGTCTTACCAAATGTCACCAGCAATATGGTTCTCCAGACACCTTGAGTTTTATAATTTTTCTTTACTAGAGAAAATATTAAAAGCTGGGGTGAATGATGGATAAGTTAGGAAAATGACATGTAATAATGGTAAAAATATAATGTAGTATTAATAATTATGTAATTCATCACTAAAACCACCATCCATCTGGATATTTCTGTTACAATCTTTGGAGAAACATGGTCTTTGAAAACACTTGGGCTTCAACCAATGTTATCCATTCAATACAAAGATTTATTCATTGGCTCAACAATACATATTGATGTATGTTTTAGATTTTGCGATTGAGTAGAAATAAAAAATAATATATGTAATTTATTTTCTTCATGAGTATGGTAATATAATTGGTGAGATAAACACAAAATCAACTCCGGATCATGTAAATGCAATAATAGAGGAAGATACATTTTAGAAAGTTTTCCATCTGGAGAATGACAGGATGAAAGAGAATGGCACCAAGAAGATGTCCCTTGATAATCTTGAAGTTTTAAATTTTATTATTATCTAAAACTCAGAAGCCTTAATCAAAAGTTGTACTCCATGCCTAGGACTGTTATTACACTGTAACTTGAATAGGCTGAATGATGCAGCAATAAATGAAGCCTGGAAGAGGTTATTAAGCTGTGGGGCAAAAAAAAAAAATGTTTAACTTGGAACCTGGACATTAAGCGTGGGTGATGAGGTATTGTCTGATGGTGGGGCAAAGGTGTAATGGGTACCATAATGCAAAGGTACTTAAAACTGAAGAATATGCAGGGAACTTCAGAGAATATAACAGGATTTGTTATGGGGTAATTTACTCACAACACTGTAGGGTCAGAGCAGGCAGGTGACCCAGCAATCTGTGCAGGTTATTCTCCGCTAACGAATTACTGTTATGGGACTTTATTTTTCATGTAGTATGACTCAGGTACTAATGATTGACAAGACAGAGGGACAAAGAATGCTGTGCCTTCTGGTCATCTTGTGATGGATGATTGTTCATAGTCGATACTATCGCCTGTTTGATACCGATCTCAGTTGTCATACCATTCTGGTCATTGCTAACAAAAATATTTATGGCTACATTTTAAGGAACACGGATAATCATCAACTAGAAAGCATTGGTATGTTTGCTAAGGACAGTGAGATTGGTTAATGGTCACAGAATGAAAACTTGAAGACATCTGGGACACAGCAATGAAGTTGGTTTTTGTTCACAGCCATGTCTATGAAAAGTATGATTTTTCTCCTCCCCAGAATAAGAGGGAGTAAAATTTAGCTAATCTGTGATTCTGGATCCTCCAAAGCAGTGGAACTCTCCCTCCTTCTATCATCAACTGCTAGATTGATAAAACAAACTAAGATGGCACTTTTTGAAGAATAAGGGAGGACTGGAGGTTGTATCCTTATTTGCTTATGTATTTTTTTCCTTTGTGTGCTAAATGAAAAGATAGTAACATAAAAGTGAAATAACCTTAATTTAGTGGGTTGGACCAACTTCACTGTGACCATCTGAGTGATCCTCAACCAACCTAGAGTAGCCCTTCCAGTCTGGACATCTAACTCACTGTGATTACAATTTTGATAGTTAAAAGAATATTTTTATATATGACTCTCACTGTATTATTTTATATAACTTTACATGCCAGTTTTTCTTCCACTTCCTAGTATGACAGTGGTGCAGTGATAATACATTTAATGGAAATATGAGGTGTTGCTATGACCTGAACTGTATTTTCAAAAATACTTTTTCAGAGCTTATTTTGCCTGAGGTCAATCCAAATTTCCTCCCAACTCTGACTTTGTGCCTCTGATGATAAATATCAAGTATATTAACCTGAATTGCTGTTATGACATTCTTGGAACAAGATATGACATAATTCAGTAATCTGGTTCATTTGCCATTCTATAACAAATCCGTTCATAAGAGATCATGAACTTTCAGGGATACCTCCAAGGCATGTTACTAAATTGCTAATTGTGGAGTTTATCATTTCCCTCTTGTTTTGGGCTCCTGTCAAAGCCTGTTAAGCATTGCTTGAAAAAGGCCTCCGGTTAATTAATTAGGTAAAGATATGAAAATGAGGATAATTTCTTTAAAACGATTTGTCATTTATTTAACAAATAATTACTGGACACTTGCTATCTGGCAAACCTTAAAAAAGGCACTAGGAATTCAACAATTAATTAACAAGGCATATGTGATTCCTACTCTAAGAGATTTCACAACTTAATGAGATACACATTTTCAAAACCAGTTATAATACAGCGTGGTGAGTGCCTTGATAGGAGCAATGCGAGGTGGACGAGGAGCACGTAGAGAGGTGCCTACTACAGAGCTGGCAGCAGGGACGCTACCTCCTTGAAAGTGTAATAACGCTGTTGGAGTAAACAGTAGGTCTCAAATGAAGTTTTAAAAAGTTCCAAAACTTAGAAGTGAGAAACAGTTCATCAAGTACAAGGATTCAGAGTGGCCAGAGCAGCTAGGATGCAGAACAAGAGGTTAGGATGCAGTGAAACTTGAGGCAGCAAGCAAACTGAAGTGCCAGCTGATGAGGCCATTTTGTTTTTATTTTGTCCAAATGGCAGCCGTGATCCACTGAAGTGTTTTCAATGTGGAGAGACAAAAACAGTTCTTTGATTGGGAATTGGATTCCAGAAAGTTCTGAGACTGGTATTCATATTAGCTAACTAAAATATTCTGAAAATTTAGGATGAACTTGAGTATTTACATCTGTCAATGTATCCAGCATCTACTCAGCATGTAAGATTCCCATTTTTCCTTTTTGAGGCCATGTTTGGTGAATTGTTTCAGATATCTCATTAGACAGCATTGGATTTATACATGGAGAAAAATGTTTATCAAAAAAAAGATTTAAAGGGAAAAATAAGGAAAGCAACATTTATTAAGCTTTTATTACATGCCACGTGCTGTGACAAGCACTTCATGTACATTTTCTCCTGCAAATTTAGCTTGGGAGAAAGCACTGGATTAAATGACAAACAACTCAGACTCACATGGCTTCAAATATGGGTCAAAGTCCCTAGGAGGAGTCATAGAATCCCAGGAAACAAGGCACTGTTGTCCTTTCTAAAAAGGGTTGCCCCGAACTGCTACTAAACTGCTGTCTTGTCAATACAGGAATTTCTTTACTCCTTTGATCTCCTAGATAATTTATTGGCAACAATGCCAATAATTTCTCAATATTGGCATTATTGACATTTGGGGCTGGATAATTCTTTGTTATGGGGACTGTCCTGTGCATTGCTGGGTATTTAGCAGAATCCTTAACCTCTACTTAAGATGCTAGTAGCACCTCCCCCAGTTATGACCACCAAAAATGTGTCCAGATATTGCCAAATGTCCTGGGGGACAAAACTATCCCCAGTTGAGAATGACAAGAGCAATGCTTCTCAAACGATGATGTGTGGATATATGAGAATAAGATATTGGTGTTCACAAAGTTTGCTTTGATCCTTGGGGAAATAAGGAAACCTGAAGCAAATTAGGTTCTTCATTTTGAGTTTGCCTTCTTCCTCCCTTCATGTCTGGTATCAAATGTCCTTTCTTTTATAGAGTAATGGTAGAAGTAAATGATTGTACTGTTAAATTTTGAAGTCCTTACTTGGCAAAATAGAAAATCATCCTTCTTTTGTCAATTTCCTAATTTTTATTTTTGTGTTATTTTATTGACCTATGAAATCCAGAATATCCCTATAGAGAAATTTAGTGACTACCTCATTAAAAGAGGAATATTCTTACAGCATCTGGGAAGAATATATCTGGGTTAATCCTGACGAAATAGGAAAGTTTGTCTTACGACCCCATACATTCCATTTTATGCCCCTTCTGAAGAACCTCCTTCTGTCACTTATAAATTTATTCTGATAATGATGAAAGTGTTAACTAATCCGGGGCATTTTAAAATAAAGTGAGTATATACTAGAAAACACTTTAAGACCAAAAGGAAAGTCTCTTTAGTAGTAGAATTCCAGGTACAAGCAGTTGTGGAGCAATGAGAGGCAGAAAGTCTAGCTTAAATTATACGAATTTTGCTGCCAAGATTAGTCCTATAAAGTGATATAATTTCCATAGAAATTTAAAAAAATCAGTACACCTGCATACTGAGAAAGGAAAATGAATAAAATAATATTTTTATAACACTAAAAGTTAATTTGTTTGCAGGTTACAAGTGCTCTTCCAATAGTTTTCCATAGGGACTTGAAACAACATTCATGAAGCGTGATACAATTTTAAGGTGCTAATATTTTCCAGGGCATATTTCTTTCTATAAAGAAGATGGGATAATATAATTCTTTTGTGTGAAATAAGGGCAGTGACTGGGCTTCCAATTCCTGAGAGTAAATCTATCCCCCAAGATCTATGCTATTGCAGAATTTTTGACAAAGTACCAAAATGCTGTTTCTGGCTTGTCTGTAGCCTCACATGTTTCCATATTCCTGGGGCTTCTGTTTGCTTACTTACCTTTCCCTTCCTGTATCTTTCACGCACAAAGATCTGCTATTCCCTGCATTGCCAGCATGCAAAGTTGCTGTATGCTCACAAGGGAGCATCAGAGAGAACTGACACTATGCTGAGAGCTCTCCTGAAATTCCCTCACAGCCCTGCAGTGATTTCATAAATTTTATCTGAACAAGTTTCAAAGTAAGTACTTATTTGGGCAAATGTGTGAAAGGAAAAAAATCTCACCTTCCAGGTGGATGCAGACAAAAGCGAAAGCAGGTCAAATTACTTTATTCACTTTTATTTAACAATAAATTCCTTGAGCACTTTGAATTTTCTATAACTGATATTATAAATAGTCTATCGACATTAATTTTAATATATATTCTGTAAATAAAATTTTGATCAACTACTTCAATGAAAGTTCTAGAATTCACTGTTTTCTAATTTGATATTTGGTGTTTCTAGGTCAGTGTTTTCTAACTGGGTTTTCTAAATCAAAGTGGATGGGTTTTCTTGGCTAAATTTTTTAATGTTAACTTCCATCTATGTGGTTGTATTTTTTTTTTAAAGTACATTTTCAGGAGGATTGTAAAAGAAGTTTTTATTTCTATGGTACAAATTTCAAAGTGAATAGTGGTGAATTAGTTAATCTATATTTCCTGAGCCATCACTGGAAACAACTATCTAGAGCCACTTGAAGCCAGAATAATGTCTAGTATTATTTCATTTGTACTAACTGACCTCAGTCTGGATGGTGTAAAACCTTTTTACTCAAATCGTGGTCCTTAGATCAGCAGTATCGGCCGCTTGTTTGAAATTCAGCATCAGCTTGCATCCCAGGTCTACTGAATCAGAACCTGCATTTTACCAATATTCTTGGATAATATGTGCACATAAAAGAAAAGGGCTAGGCTGATAATTAGGCCATTTGCCCTTTCCCTCTGGGTTACCACTGCTTTACCACTACTTCAGATTTCTAGACACTGTTCCCTTTATAAAACAAGTGCTGAGATAATCTCTAAATTCACTTTAAGTTCTAAAACTCATTGTCAAATGTGTAGCACTTTTAAATATATTTCAAGAAGGTAAATACACTTTACATGTTTTGTTCTTTAAAATTTAAGTAATGTAAGAAATAATTTGACCTTTTTTGAAAATAATGAAAGTTTGAAATAATTTGAAATTATTTCTATACAAAATGCTTCACCAAACACTTAATGCAATTCAAATATTTTATATTATTTAACCTTTTCTTACGTTAATATGTATGCTTGTCTTCTTTTCCTCCTTCAGACCTGTATGTTTTAAGTTATTCATAGCATTTTTGTCTTTTAATGCTATGAGGCAGTTTCATACATTATGTCTGGACAATGTTCAGACAAAAAGGGCACTGGGTACACTGCATGAGAAAACCTCAGAGCTTTGGGTCTAGTCCAGTTGGCTGAAACATTTCAAATTATTATTAGCATTTTTATCTTCAGTACTTGTGCTGTAAAATATATATATTTTGCTTCAGAGAAGAAGTGGATATTTCTGTTGGAATATAGTCATTCAGCAAGTGTGTATTGTGCTCTCTTTTCTCTATGGACAGAAACTGGTTGTTCACAAGGAATTTCCAGGCAAGAGCACAATGCCTGAAACATAGTAAGCACGCAGTAAGTGTGTGTTGATTGACATATGAAATAAATGGAAGTTTTATTAATTTAAAACTCTTCTTAGAGACAGTAGGTCAGCTCAATTACGGAGACTTAGCCACACCCGCCTGTACCCTGCTTTCCCTGTCCTTTCTCTCTGCAGTAGTCCTTGGAATTATAAAGAAGCATGTACATGTGTTCCAAGATACTCTTTAGAAAAATGTTAACAACTTATATTAAAAACACCTTCCTTCATTACATACATAGAACCTGGAAGTGCCAGAATTTTTTCTCTTCATCTCATGAGGTGAACAGGAATCTTGAAAACCTGAAGCATGATATACACTCAAGATTTTCTCACGGAATGCTCTCTTTCCATAAATCTTTATGTTTCACACCCTCATCAGCTTTAAGCCTTTCTCAAGTGTTAACTATTCACCATGGAAAACCTGTCCCCCTATGTCATTTAGCTGGTGTACAAAGGGCTGATGATGTTGACAGCTGACCTGCCCAGGGGCATCAAGGTCTTTCTCATTGAGGAGAACCTCACTGACCACTAAGTAGGTCACCATGGAGGGCCCCGAGGGGACTCCACAGACCAGAGTTTTGTTGGTCAAGAAACTCCTTCTAGGGAAAGACTTTCTTGCCTCACTGCCCAAGGGCTAATTCCTGACCAAGATCTTCTACCAGAATGTGGACGCCAACAATGAGATCTGTGCTTACGTGCCCTGGAGGGACTGGACAACTGAATTGGGAATCCTGCACGTGTTGCTGACTCCCAAATGCCTGCTTACCCGCCCTAACCCTGAGAGTGCCCCTCACCAGGGAGTGAGTCGTCTGCATTAGAAAACTGCTGGGAGTGCCCCCTCCCACGGGTCTGGCTGAACTCAGAGATCCACTGGGACCAGTGC